>VZTF01002825.1:3582666-3878390 GCA_013397755.1 Cnemophilus loriae | reverse complement strand
GGTGGCTGATTCACTGTGATGCTGAAGCCACGAGAGAACTGTTTTCTTGTGGAGAATCTCCATAGTATGGCTAAGAGAGACTCCGTTCCCTACGTGAACTGAAGAAAGGTTATTCTAGAGGTGGTAAACTGACTGAGAAACATCAGATTTTGTGTCTTTGCATCGGCAGTGGGGAAATATCTGAGAGAGAGTTTTGGGGGTGGGGGAAGAGAGGTTTTCTGAAGGTTTAATCTAATTTTTATTATTTGGGTTGGTTTTTTTTCTTCTTTTTTTTCCTTTTAGTTCTGTTAATAAAACTTTCTCAATATTCTTTAAAGTTTGAGCCTGCTTTGCTTCTCCTAATCCTTATCTCACAGAGGGAAATGTCCTAAATAATAGGCCCAAATTTAAATTACTGCACTTAAATTGGATTGGCGAACTCAAAACCACCGCACTACAATTGGTGTTTCTGCCTGGTTAGTATCAAACCACTACACAAACATATCTCTGCCTTCTTGTCACAGACAGATGCTGCTATATTCTCAGAGTAGGTAGCAGGTATTTCATCTCCAGATGGTTGCAAATAATATTGAAAGAAATCAAACAAAAAAACCCCAAACACCAACCCCACCCCCACAGCCCTCCTTATGATTCCACTGAAATGCCACTTACTTTTTTCTCGTAATGGGTCTTGACAAGAAGATGTTCATGCTGTGTGACTTTGAAAATGCCCTTTTCTGGCAGACAGCTTTCCTGCCAGTGCTACTCTTTGCTGGCTTTAAACAACAGGAACAGGGGCCAATTTAAAATCCAGGAATTAACTAATTTGAGATGCGCAGGCTCCCCATGAAGCAATTGTTCGCTTGGATGGACATACTGTCTTCATTATTCCATCGATTTTGAGGAACTTAAATATTCAACGACAGAGGTACATTCTTTGCACTGTCAGTAACATAAGTGATGTGATTGTCCAAAAAAAGAAAGCACGTTTCTGTTTCAGAATGCATAGTGTGATATTCCAGTCCACACAGATGGGAATGCACAAAACATACGTATATACTAGGATTAAATTATATCATGTGGAGATGAGTTGGACAGGTTTAAAAGAAAGAGAAGTTTTCAATAGCCTTTGAACAGGATACTCTGAAGATGTGAATATATGCTTTATTCATCTTGTTCAAAATATGGAGATTCATTCTCTGTTTCCTTTGAAGAATTTTCATATTTGCTACCCTCCTCACTAGCTGGTAGCTTATTTTTGTTCAAATTATTGGGTAACCTTGGTACTTCTGCCTCAAGCAGTTTGGTTAAGTGTGCTAGAAATTCTTGCTACCCTTCAAATAGATTACATACTTTTTTGTTTTAACAATGGGGGAGCAACAGAAGACTAAGGAATAAAGGAAAGCAAAATAAAAATAACGATAACCTCTCGTGCTTTAAAATCTATGGAATTAGTCTCTGAAATTTGTTTGGAAAAAAAGAAAAAAATATTTTTATTGTTTTCTATTGTAAAATTACTGATCAGTCAATGATTTTATTTTTTTCCCCTAGGTTCCTGCTAGTAACACAAACTCATTTTACAAATTAAGGATCTGGCAACCGGTACCTCAAATTTCTGAAACTGTACCCCACTTCCAAGCAAAGGCCAGTGCTAAACCCAGAAGACTAAAACATTAAAGACAGAGCATCATGATCCTGATGATTTAGAAGGTAAACTTTCCTTGACTAAAACTGTTGCAATGGCAGTGTTTTAGGAGGAATAATATCAACGCTCTAAAATTTAAGCTTTAGATATGTAAATCAAATTTGTGTCTCAATCTGTTTTCTAATCTAACCTTGTCTTCTATGCACTGTGCTTCTTCATGGACATAGATTTAGACTGATCTGGAGAGGTGCTTTAGATGGGAGAGTCTTTGACGGTTTAGCATTTCTAATTTGTGTTGTTGGCTGAGCACAGGCAAAATCATGGAAAGTATGCATTCCACAAGCATGTCCTAGATCCAGCTTTTCCAAAAGACTGCAAGAAACCTTTGAATTCCACTTAAATCCTTTCAAGAAATTATATGAAATCTTTCAGGAACCTACAGATGTCTACTTCTTCTTATTGAGTAGAAATTTTTCAAAGTTTAATATACTGTTGAGATTATATTTCAATCTATTTTTTCAGGTATAAAAATAGGATGGACACTTGAGACTAAGTCAAATAAGGAATAAAAATTTTCATTACAATATAAAAATATTTTTATTGGACAAAAGGCACAATTTCCAGTGACTACTATGCTAGACTGTATGGATACTTTATTTAAACAGAAGGAGAGAAGGAGAAACAGACATGCAGACAGATGATCTGATAAGTCTGCCAACTGCTTACTCACTTCTTTTAATAACACCTAAAAGTAACAGTCTGCTGTCTAGCTAACAGTATCCAATTTCATTCTCTAATTTTCTCTATGGGTGTGTTGTATCGTATTAAAATACTTAAATATAAATCTGTGGTCCTGATGAATCTCTGTTTGATTTTTTAAAAAAAGCATTTTGCTATGCTGATATACTCAAGATAGCTCCTAGTTTACTATTTTCAGAATCAGAGACCACAGAGCTGTATTATTAGAGCGGTACAAATAAACTAGATTTACTGGCAAAGTTTGAGTCACATTATATTGGTTTGGCACGTTGTTACACTACACTGGTTTTGATATCAGTATCACAGAATGGTTGAGGTTGGAAGGGAGCTCTGGAGGTTGCCAGGTCCAGCCACCCTGCTCAAGCAGGGCCACCTAGATCAGGCCCCCGCAGAGCAATGTACAGCTGGCTTTTGAACATGTCCAGGGAGGGAGACTGCACAGCCTCCTGGGGCAGTCTATGCCAGTGCTCAGCCACCCTGACCTCAGTTACTTTTTTCACAGTGAAAGGTGTTTCCTGATGTTCGGGCAGAACTTCCTGTATTTCGCTGAGAGTCCATTGCCTCTGGTCCTCTCACTGGGCATCACTGAAGAGAGCCTGTCTCTATCTTCTTCACACTATCCCTTCAAGCACTTATGCATGTTGATAAGATTAACCCTGAGCCTTTTTTTCTTCGGGTTAAGGAGTCACAGTTTCTCTCAGCCTTTCTTCATATGTCAGGTGCTCCAGTCCCTTCATGATTTTTGTGGCCCTTTGCTCTCCTCTCTCCAGTGTATCCATGCTTCTCTTGGACTGAGGAGCTCAGAACTGGACATATGCGTGGCCTCAGCAATACCGAGTAGAGGAGAATATGCACAGACATTTTTTTTACAAATTAATGGAGTTGGAATCTTATGTGACAATTTCAACAGTACACTAAGGTTACATAGAATAATGTGCTCAAATTTCCTTGTCAGTTTTTAGCATTGCTAAGCAGTGGGGGTTTTATCTCTAGCAAGTATATCTAGACTGTCAAACAACATAGTTTTCCATTTTCCCCCAAATTTTTGAATTTGCACTTGCTATGGTGTAAATATTCATTTTTCCCTGACTGTCTTTTGGAGTCAACCATCCAGTTGTCTATCCAGTTGTCTCTCCGGATAAGATCAATGTAACTTTCTGGGGTTAAGAAGAACTAATCTTCAGATTCAAAAGAGCTTCTAAAACATGACAAATTGGTTTCTTCACATTTTCGTCTCTTTGTTTTGCAAAATCCTTCAATGGGATCTCAGAGGACTTAGAAATCGCAAAGATGTCATGACATGAATTACATACCCCAGCTTCATTAAAACACCAGCATCACGGGACAGAATACAGCCTTGCATCATTTCAAGCACTTGAAATGAAGATGAAACTTCCATGTGGGTGCCACTATGCATCCACATGTTCCTACGCGTACACATGTGTTCTTGTTATTGTATGTCTGTCTCCAGTAAACCACTTAATGACCACTATACTCCTGTATCATTTCAGTTAAGACAAATGGTGAAAGGCTAAGGTGTGTGATTAATATACTGTTCATAAAAACCAGCTCTCAGTTATGGAACAAAAGCTCTTAAATCTCCATTATGCCTCCATGGAGGCAAAGGTTGAAATCTGAGCTTTGATCTACTCAGAACCAAAGTAATCCATGCAAGAAAGACCAACATTGGGAATACTCTTCCCGCAGGGACATCTTAAAAAAAAAAAAAACAAACAAAAAAACCCACCAAAACCCAATCAACACCAAAACTCCGAAGGATTCACGCATGGAATACCCTAAATACATTGCTAAACAAATGCATTTCTAAACAGCTTGAATAACTCTACTACTTAGTGAATTCTCTAAAGGAAGTGAAGGAGATTTTTTTCTCTCCTCTTGATATGATGATTTCTTTCTGGTGGTCTCTCCCACCAGAATACACACACACAAGTGTTAATATCATATTTGTTCAAGGTTCAAGGGTTTCAGGAAGGGTGATGTAAACAAACCATAGCTGTTTAGAAGTCAGCAATTTGTATTCATTAGATGCCTAAATTTCATCTATGGTCAGTAAACAGAGCCACTAACCAGAGTGAGATCAACCTAAAATCAGTGTAGAAGTTCTGTATTTCGCAATAGTTTCTAGACGTTCTTATTTTATGTAGAGGAAGCCTTCATAAACTGCTTAAATGCTTAATATTTAGATGGTTGCAAGATTTTAAGATGATAGAAGTTAAGTAACATTAATCTCAGTATTACTTTCTGCTTAGATGTATCTTACTTGTTAGAAGTATCCTTATGTAAAACGACAGAACTAGAAGAAATCTCAAAAGCTACAGCATATCTTCTTTTTTTTCAAACACCTTTTGTTAGCAAGCTCCAAGCACTCGAAGTAATTCAATGTATTTCTTTACTTTAGAATCTGATCAAAAGCCCAAAGTCAGTGGAACACATCCTGATAATTCAATGGGCTATAAATCTTATTAATATTTGTTCTATTATCCTCATTGCTTTTTCTCTTATTTGGGATACCAAAGACTGGGAAAAAAATTGTTATCTAAAACTACTATTTCAGTTTCTCTCTCCAACAAATAACTTGAAAAATGATAAAATTTTTGAGTTGGGTTTCTTTTTCATTTACATTTTCTTTTTAAGATGAACATAATATCCCCACATTGACAGTGATAAAATGTAATGGAATACTTTCTTTGCTATGATAAATAGAGACTCAAAAATAACCTTTTAGATCAGAAATTTTTCACTGACACTCTAAAATTTACTTATTTACTGATTAGAGGCATTATAAACTATCCATATATACTTTAAGTGGATAATGGTCTGAATGGTGTGCTGTAGTTAAGATATTGCTATATCAGCTTTAAAATATTTTTCATTAAAAATCATTTTATGTTATCTACTGTTTTGTTCTCTCATTTGAGAGAACAAAAACTTCTTAAATAAGACAGTATTTTCACTGCTGAAACAGAGTTGCAGTTATGAAGGAGAAATATATTTGGACTCCATTATTTCTCCACATAAATTTGGAAGAGAAAATCCAAGGCGTTTTGGCTTGATTTGAAACTTGGATGTTCATTTGATAAAATGTTCATAGCACTCCTGCTGAAATCAAGCTATACTAGTGAGCCTAGTAGCAGATCTGTCCTTATTGTTATATTTCCTGAGCTATCGGTAGAACAGGACTTTTTTAATAGATGAAAAGGTGAATTTCTTTGCTTTGTTAAGTTTTTGTTCATAAAAGTCTGTTAAGGTTGAGGAAGGCTTTCATCTTTCTTAGTGAAAGAGAATATGACTCATGGATCATTAGACTGAAATACAGTAATAAAAAGTTGATAGTAGTTTCTCTAAGCCAAAAGAAAATAAGGCATGAAATAAGATTAAATATTCCAAAATACCTAAATTACTTACAAACCTAAAATCAGTGTTTAGATGTATGCTATTATCTTGGATCCTATATAGATCTGGAAAACAAGAATTCTCACTTCTTGCTATTGGTCTCTGAATAGTCATTCTGGATTCCCTGAATGGGACTCATCTCATCTTCCTTAAACATCTACATTGAATCTGAATTAATAAACCAGGGCTCTCTTTATAACTGGTAGAGAATAATAGGCACTCTCAGGGCGCAGTTCATCTGACCTACTTCAGATGCCTATTTTAGGATAAGAAGAATTGTGACCTAGAAGTGCCTATTTCTCTTCTTTGACTACTAGGGAGCCTGAAGTGATTAGCTCAGGTGCAGACATTCACAGTCTTAATGTGTACATTTAGCCAAATTAATTTGTCCTTTTTTCTGTGATTTATATCTTTGGGAATTTTGTGTACCAAAGTATTTATCCATGCTTATCTGATTTTTCTTGAAGAAAAAGATATCTGTCTGCGCAAAAACATTTCTTGCCTTACCGCTCATGTTAGTGCTTAAGTTTTCACCTTATTACCAGATTATTAATTTGCAAAGGGATAAAATATAGCAATATAATTCCATATTTAATCAAGTGAACAAAACCCCTTAAAATAAAATGTGAGTTATTTGAGCTCAAAGACAATATGACATTATAAGTTACCATTAATACAAATAGACTAAGCACCCAGCTGCAGGTATTCCTGGAGGAGATAATGAAGGATTAGCTCTCTTTCACCTAACTCCCCATTATCTTTCTTAGCTCTGGTTCCCAAAAGTCACATGCCAAAATCTATATTAAGAGCAAATCCCATTAAAAAAACCCCCAAAACAGCAGGGAAGAATGTACCCATCTTGTGAGGAGCTCTTCTCACATATTTTAACTCATCAGTTGATGGAATGGAGTTGTGGTCGCCTCTTGCTCTGACTGACACAGCAGGAAGGGCCACCTGTGATGCCCTTTCGCTTCAGGCTGCAGCTGTTCCTAGGAAACTCTGGAAGAAAAAGCCAGAACAGCAAGGTGAACACAGTTATATAGAAGTATTAAAAATAACTTAGTACTTTTTCTTGTGTCTTTCCTCATACACACACCATTGTTTATAACCTACTTTTCATTGTTCCGGCTGGTGTTCTAAAACTATTTACATATAACACGAGAGAAGTGAGCCACCAATGAATTTCTGAGGCAGGATGTATGACCTGTGTCAAGCAGCACATTTAATCAATTAATTGTGGCAGCTTTTACAACTTGCTAACTATCCTGAGGAAGAAGATCTCTGACAGGACTTTGTGTATGGTGTTTTAAAGTTATTAAACACCACTAGTTAGTCGATACCTAAGTTCAAAGTAAGCCATTAATGAAAAAATCTAAGCGGACCTAGAAAACTTGCAAAATTTAGGAAGATTATGTCAAAGACTTCAAAAAATGGTAGCCTGCTTTTCTGAGCTTTTGTCTTTCAAATTATTTGTATACTTTTATAATTCATTTATTTATTTATTTTTAAGATCACTTCTATTTAATTTTCATGTTTCTTTCTCTTTCCTTTCATTTCAAGTTTCTTTCCCTGTGCTCAGCTCCACCTACTTACTGGAAGGACATTTTTATGTTTGTCTATTTCACTCTCTGGCTTACTGACTCTTGATTGTGTACTGAATGAGATCTGGGGTCAGGACAATTTTTTCTACCCTGCCCTAGTTTCTAGGGAAAAGAAAGCACGGTGGAAGCCACTGCACTCTTCAAAGAGTTTAGTCTACAGCTCAGAATTTCTTATTTCAGCAATGTGTGTGACCAGCTAACAAACAGAACAAGCAGAGAACGATCTGTATATCCTTCCAAGAATTTTTTTTTTCCTTTTTGAAATTTCATCTATATTCGCTGCTTGCAGCTAATACTCAGACCCTTCAGGCCGTGTAACTGTCATACAAGTCAGTAATTATGTTATACCCAATCTCTATTTGTTTGGGAAAAGTAAATATTACAGCTTTCTTTGAAGGCAACTACAGAACCATATTGCTTTCTTATCTGCCCCTGGAATAAAATAGAATAAGTGTTTATGTCCTTTACTTTTTTCTAATACAAATATATCAGTTGAAAAATGTTATACTATTTTAATGATGAATAAACTAGAATAATCCAAAACTTATTGATATTCATAATGGAATGTATGCACATTCATTGTTTCTGTCATTTTTTCTGAGATCTGAGGTTTTATGTACAAAAAGAACAAAAGGCACGTTCCGTTAAAAATAAATAACCTAAATCTGAGGTTGAAGATTTATTTTTCCATGAAATCACAAATCTATATATACAGGAGTCTTATATATACAGGAGTCTACTATAGATAACCTAGCCAGGACAATGACGGCAATGAGTTTCTCTTTGAAGAATTAAGAGACACATCAAAATCAACTGCCCTTGTCCTTACGGGGGTCTTCATGAATGTTAACTGGGAGCACCACACATCTGACACAAACAAGTCCAGAAGATTACTAAAAAACCTGTATGAAAACTTCGTGCAGAGAGCTGACAAAGAAAAATAATCTCCTTGATTTGTTGCTTGTTAACAGAGAGGGTCTCATGAGTGAAGAGGTGATTGCTGGCTGTCTTGAACAGAATGACTATGAAGCAAAGGAGTTTAAAATCTCTGTCGACAGGAGGAAAAGTGCCGGCAAAACTTCAAGCCTGGATATGAAGAGAGCAGACTTCGGGCTACTCAGGGAACCAGTGAATAAAGTCCCCTGGGAAAATGCCTTTGAAGGTTCTGGGATCCATCAGTGCCAGTCATTTTAAGCACCACCTCCAAAGGACACAGGAAGACGCAATTCCAAAATGTCAGAAGTCAAGCAGTTGAGGCAGAAGGCTGGCTTGGCTGAGCAGGGGTCTTTTATAGCTAAGGCAAAAAAGAAGGTGCATGCCCAGTGGAATTGATCAGAGCACCAAGCCTGACAGAGTTCAGGATGCATTTAGACAACTCTCTCAGGCACATGGTGTGATTCTTGGGGCTGTCTTATGCAGGGCCATGAGTTGGGTTTTGATGATCCTTGTGGCTCCCTTCCAATTTAGGATATTCTATGATTCTTTATATACTTATAGAGTAGTTACCTGCAGGCTTAAAGCAGAGTAGTAGCAAGACATGTTCTTCTAGAATTTCATCCTTGGGAAACTTCTCTTTCCTCAGCACTGATTCCTATCTATACTATCCTTAAGGAGATATATCCATCTTCCGCTTGCTTCCTCTTTGAAGCTTTGAAGCTGGATTCTATATTAATGATCCCTTACTTTCCAGAAAGTGCAGCAATCTTTTTTCCTTTCAAGACTATTAGTCCGATGTTGCTTTCAGTTAAACAGAAAATTACTTATTTGAGAAGTAGAAGGAAAATGTTATCATTTCCTCATAGTAAATTATACATATTGCCTTTGGAAATAGCATTTTTGTGAATAAGCAGGAAACAGGGGCTAGTGGTTAAATGTGTTTGAGATGAGTCTCTGTCTTTTTTTTTGCCTCCTGTTTAAATGAAGGTGCTGCAGAAGTTGTAAAGACAATTTTTTGACCAATCTAAAATATGAACCTAAATATCCACAAAAAAACCCTAAACGGTAGAGCATTTCTTGGAGATGAATTGGCAACCAAAATCTTAGTTGAAAAGGCTTATCAAGCCTAGCCATTCAATTACATTAATCCTTCTTAAATTCTTTTAATAAGGTAATTATTGCTATTATAAACTGGGGAAAAGAAATCTGTGTGCAAAGTTGGAGACAATGTAATCAATAATGAAACCTGCATCCTGCCTCCTTTGTTAATCACTGTTGAAACTCAAGGGAAAGAATAAAGCAGTATCAGTAACCATATATCAAATGCACAGCTAAATACCATTATCCCGGGCTAAACCCATGCTGATGTTTTTCTGTCTAGATATTTGCTCTATGACTAATTGGACAGCCAATTTAACATCTTTATGAATGAGATAATTTAGGATGTTTTCTTACTGCTTAGAATCAATAAAAAAGAAAAACACTTTTTTTCTTTTAATTGATTTAATTAAATGCCTCACCATTTTACCTCAAAAACTAAATAAACAAAATACTTTGGGAATGGCTTCCTATATTTTCCCTTTATGAGTAATGATTTAGTATTTCTCAGGTTTTTCCATTGTATTTGCATTTTTTATTTTTTAACAGCTTCTTTGAACTTCATCAGCCTTTGCATTTGCATTTGTCAAAGATATTGTATTTGTCCTCACTGAAAACGTGACATCCACTTGCTGTACCTTGCACACAGTTAGTGCATCCCAAATACATTACTTAATGTCTATATTTATTAAATTTCACAAGGTTTCTGTCAGTTCATTTTCTAGCCTGTTCAGGTCCCTCTGAGTAACGTTCATACCCTCCCATATTGACTACTCTGGCAAATTTGGTGTTTCCTCTCTGGAATACACTCATCTCATCCCACACAGCATTAATAAAAAGGTTTGGCCCCGTTATCAATACTAGATGGAAAACACTGTTAACTGACCTCCAGCTGGACTTTGTACCTGCTGATTACTACTTCTGAATTCTGATTGCCAGCCCACGCTTATCCATGTCTCCAGAAGTCTCATCATAAAAGACTGTGTTGTTACTGAAGCACAATTTTTTTTTGGTAAATCTATGCTGACTGTTTGCAACCACCTTACTCTTTTTCAGCTGCCAGAAAATAGCTTTTAGAAGATTTGCTCCATCACCTTCCCAGGGGCAGAGGTGAGGTTTATTGGCATATATGTAGGTGGATATGATGTTTACATGTCAAAGTTTTAGTAGTGGAGGTCCAGCAGGGGTGGCACCTGTGAGAAGAGAACAGAAGCTGCCCCTAACTTGGAGAAAGCCAATTCCAGCTAGCTCTAAGATGAACATGCCACTGGCCAAAACTGAATCAGACAATGGTGGTGGAGATGCCTCTGTAACAAAATATTTAAGAAAGGGTAAAAAACTGTCTTTCAACAGCTCATAGAGAGAGGAGTGACAATATATGACAGAAACACCTCTGCAGTTCTGACCAAAGTCGGTGAAGACCTAAATAAACAAAAGGTGAATTAGGGCTAAAATCTTTCATCATTAAATTCCATCCTCACAGATGAACTGTCTTGCGGTTGTCTAGACATGAAGAATTTTCTATCTGAAAATAGAAATATCCATCTCTCTCCATCTCTGTCTGAAACCTGTGGGTTCTAGCCATTACTGGGATGGGATCTTCAGATGATTCAACAGGAAGTATGGTATCTGTAAATTGTCAGTAGCTGCATTGTGAAATAAGGCAAGAAAAAGACCAAACCAAAAATAGCCACCTCTCCGCCACCCAATTTATTCTTGTAATGTGCATGTGAGTAATAATAATAATAATAATAATAATAATAATAATAATAATAGTGTTGCATCAAGAATAAAAGAGATAATACATGTGAATACATGTGATTAATATACCTAAATTTGAGGTTCTGCAGAAGCAGCCTAAGGCCTTATACATCCAAGTTAACTCTACTTAGAGAAATCCTATGAGACCATATATGAAAGTAGTGAATTGCTAGAGAGGTGATGTTGCCTGAAAATTGCTGATCTAAATCAGTTAAGCAGTAGCAAATCCGGTGAGTGACTACCACCTAAAGCAAAATCTTGGTGGTGAGACTGAGATATCCACTTTCTTGCTTAACTTATTATATGACGCAGAAATTTATTTGCATGAAGACAAAAATAGATGCTAATGCCTTAGAGTGGCTTACCTAAAACAGAGGCTAGACAAGATTAAGAGAATAAAAGTGGGTATTTATTAAAGACCTTCAATAGGTACACCTTGGGCAGTCAAAAGCCTTCGACGGGCTACACCCAAGGTGGACCACGGTCACGAGTTTTTCAGCTTTTATAAGTTTGGTCCATTTACATATCAGGGGTTGATCCTCCAATTACAGCTTCAGGTAATGAAGTAATTTACTCCAAGTTTGACAACCCCCCACCCCCAGTTCACTGTTGTTTACATCTTTCAGGGACTGAGACAGTAAGGTGTCCTTGAGTTTCAAGCCTAGAGAGGAATTGTTTTGTCTGAATACAATGGGAGAACAGTAGCTGACCGGCTATGGAGTTTTAGGGTTATAGAGTAAAGCAGTACAGGATCTGAAAAATATAAATGCTAAATCCTAAGGCATCATTCCAAGCTGAAAATTCAAGTTTATGACATAAGGTTTTGTAGTCACATGAAAACCAGATGGCAGAATACCTCTCTTTCAGTGCTTTTAATATGAAACTGAGTAGATTTATGCTGGACATAGAGAAGATATTTTTATGATGAGAGTTGTGAGATGCTGGAACAGGTTGCCCAGAGAAGGTGTGGATGTCCCATCTCTGGAGATGTTCAAGGCCATGTCAAATGAGAGGGTTGAGAAACCTGAGCTTTTTAAAGATGTCCCTAACCCTGGTAGGTAGGTTGGAACTTTAAGGTTCCTTCCAACCCAAACCATTCTGTGATTCATACTGTGATTCTACAAAACTTCAGGCAACTTGTGATTTATTTGGTTGGTGGGTTTGGTTTGTTTGTTATCAAGCCTCTAAAAGGTTCCTTTACTTTGAAAATATTTGGGTTCTTTATGACAAAACTTAGGCCTCATTTCCATTAAATCTGACGAGCTACAAGTACGCAGCCCTGACGCAGAGAGGATAGCTAGGTGTTTTTGTATATACCTACCAGCTGCGGGATACTACATGGGAAAAATGACAAATAACAGAATAAATGATAAAATTATCTGCAAAAATCAGCTAGCAAACAAAAATGCAGCTCTAACTGGAGGATCAAACGCCTCTTTTGTGACAGATAACATTCTGAAAAGAAATGTATAGAGACTAGAAGAATGAGATTTTCTTCAGCTGGAAGCATTCCAAACTGATATATTAGGGCATTTTCAATACCCAAGTTGGATTAGTGTTTGCCACAATCCTCAGAAGAAAGAGATACTTCAGAGATATGCTAAAAGAAAAATTACAATGGAACTTTGAGAAACAAAAGAACAAAGAAAATCAAAATTACTAATATGAAGCAGATATTTAACAACCCTTTTGTCTGAATACTGAAGTTTGTCAAAACATGAGGCTAAGAAGATGAAAAAAGAATTACAGATAGGGGGAATCAAACTCTTCCTATGCCTGCCTTCTCTGCTGGATGTAGCACTAGTTACAGATTTAACCTATAAAGTATGAGACTGCATATGAACAAAGAAAATAAATTTGAGACAGCTTATAGATGCAGATAGAAAGCTTTTCTGGCATCTGAAATTTTAGTGAAAAAGGAACTTAAATCATTGAATGATTTAAAATGAATCGTAAAAACACTTGGAAAAATATTTGGAGACAAGGGCAGCAGGAAGGATAATGTTGGAAGTCTGATTTTAAAATCTGCTACTGTTCTAATGATAAGTGATTTTTCATAAAAATACATTTTGACATGTCAGTCCAGATGATCAGTCGGAATAACTGACATTCTGCTTTTGACCATGGGAAATACCAGTATAGGTAAAAAAGCACCAAAGTAATAACTTGTAATTTAAAATACAATTATGATTAACAGGAAAAAAAAACCTCAAAAACCAAAAACTGTTCTTCTCTGTATCCTTTTGAATTCCAGAGCTACTCTGAAGTTTTGCTTTGCTAAGATGAGGTTCAAACACAGAGCTAAATCCAATGAAAATAAAAAATGGAAAAGTATCTTAAAAGTAAAACAAATTAACAAGGATCATTGGAGAGTTTCAGGAATAGTGTTAGATTCTATAAAGAAAGCCCTTAAACTATTTTGCTTCTGTGATTGGCAACTAGATTTTATCCAGCTGAGAACTACCATTAACTTAAAAAATTTACTAGCTTTACAAGGAGGAAGAAGAAGAACAACAAGCTTCTTAATTTTCCTCAGTCATTTCATTTTTTATTTTTTATTTCTTGCATGGTTTAGAATTCTCATCTTTAAGCCTTTTTTGTTGTTATTTTGGGTTTTTTTGTATGATTTGTTTAGTTGATGTTATTTTTGTGTTTTGTTTTTTTCTGTTTCTTCTATTTTCAACTTATTCCATTATTGTAGTGCAGCAATAAGAAAAGGCAAAAATTTTCGCCCCTACAGTATGAGACTAAAAAATAGGTGTGGGAAGTTACTTAGCACTGACAAATGTTGACTAAGCCTCTGCTATAAAAAAACCTTGAAAAAACATCATAAAATTGTATTCATTGATTCTCCACTCCTATAAAGAAAGCAGAAAACTGAAAAATGGAAATCCCCTTTGTTTCTTATGCCTGGTTTGTGCAGAAAAAGAAGAAATTTGCACTATGTGGAAGGATACCATGTGTTTTCATTCAATTGAAATCCATATTTCAAGGATTTTTTCTCTTGTAAAAACATTGTGACTGCAATACTGACAAGGTCAATGTCAGGTTGCATTTTCTGCTGTACAAGTATCATTCAGGCAAATTAGTTTTGCCATAGGGGCTAGCCTAAGCTGCCCACCTAGTTTTCTGAAATCTTTTCCTTCCTGAATCAGCATTTCTTTTGTTCACATGGCACATCCTATCTGTTTCTGTTCTTTCCTTGCCATTCCCATTTGTTAAACCCATATCTTTATCTGATTCACTTGGAGAAAGAAATCTGCTTTTAATTTTTTTTTTTTTTTTTTTAATTTGAGATACTTACTTGACTCTCCTTGTCCCCATTTAAGTTTCCCTTTTAATTCAGTTACCATAACAACACATCTGTGAAATATGGGGCATTGCAATCACAACCTCACAAATGAGGAATTTATGCATGGTGATCACAAGCATAGAAACAGATCCCTGGAAACACAGCAGACACAAGGTTCTTCCTGATTATCTTTTGACTCAAAATCGTTTAATGGTCAACTGTATGAAGTTTACCCTTAGTCTTTTTGCAGACAACACCAAGCTGGGTGACAGTGTTGGTCTGTTGGAGAGTAGGAAGACTCTACAGAGGGATTTGGACACTCTGGATTGATGGGCCAAGGCCAACTAGTATCAAGTTCAATAGGGTGAACAGCTGGGTCCTAAACTTGAGTCGCAACAACCCCATGCAGGGCCACAGACTTGGGGAAGAGCGGCTGGAATGCTACCTGGCAGAATAGGACCTGGTATTGCTGGTTAACTGTGGTTGAACGCGAGTCAGGTGGGATGGAAGGACAATGGCACTCCTGGCCTGTATCAGCAATAGGGTGTCCAGCAGGACTAGGAAAATGATTGTCCTGCTGTACTTGACACTGGTGAAGCCACACCTCAAGTCCTGTGTTAAACTCTGGGCCTCTCACTACAAGAAAAATATGGAGGTGCTGGAGCAGGTCCAGAGAAGGGCAACAAAGCTGGTCAAGGGTCTGCAGCACAAGCCTTACAAGGAGCACCTGAGGGAACTGGGGTTGTTTAGCCTGGAGAAGAGGAGGCTCAGAGGTGACCTTTTTGCTCTCTACAACTACCTGAAAGGAATTTGTAGCAAGATTAGGGTCAGCCTCTTCTCTAGGGTAATAAGTGACAAGAGGAAATGGCCTCAAGGTACACCAGGGAAAGTACAGATTAGATATTAGGAAAGAAAAATTCACTGAAAGAGTGATCAAGCCTTGCAATAAGTTGCCCAGGGAGATGACTGAGTCATCTGGAAGTGTTCAAGAAATTATTGGAAGTGCTCTGCTTAATGCTTACTCTTGTCTTTGTGCTATGGTCTAGATGAAAAGGTGGTATTCATCCAAAGATTTGACTTGATGATCTTGGAGGTATTTTCCAACCTTAATTATTCTACATTTCTAATCTAACTATTAACAATTTGGTTAAACCCCCAAAATTGTTACATGTGAAAGTAACCTTTTTTGTTTAATTCAATAGCACAAACTTGGAGCACGTTCTCACAGAGAGCAATAACTGAGTCACTGGCAGAATATTGTTGACTACTATTATGTCATGTTTTCTCTCAGAAGATGAGAGGAAAAAACCATGAAGTGTAAGGCTGAAGCAGTTAGTTAGGATGCCTGTTTGAGAAAGGGAAATGGTTTGAGAAGAGTCTGAAGTTAATGGTCCAAGGACAGAATTAAGAAGGTAGAACTTGCAGGAACTATCCAAAAAAACAAAAGTCATTTGGCAAGGCAGTAGACAATAAATGGAGTGGGAGAAAAATCAAGATTTATGCATGTTGAGAGAAAAATGCAAAGTTAAAAACAATGTATCTCGGACTTTTTTAAACTTTGTTGAAATATTATATTGAATTACATTAAAGAATGTCTTTTTTCTAGCAGAAGACAAGCCTTGAATAATTATTTGCTGATCACCACAGGCAATGCTGTGGCTTTTGTTTTTTTTCAAACTAGATCTACTTGACTAGTCACATATGTGCAGTCATTTTATAAAAATTCAGCTGAAAACATTTTTAGGCCATCAAATGCAATGCTTAATGAAGAGAATTTAAGTGTGAGAGCCCTTGGTTATGAGTTTGTGGATTTTATTGAATAAGTAATTTCAGCAGAGAAAATGTATCCAGCTTTGATCATTCCAGATAAGGGTAATTTGTTATATTTACAAGAAAGATTTATTCTTTTAATATTTGATGGCAGGTTTCACTTTGGAATCTATGGAAACAGAAAAATGCTGAAATACAGAGATGAGTTTAATGTTTCTGCCTCATGAAATACATTAAACACAGCCATAAATGTCACCATTTACGTGGCTCAAGTTTTACAATCTATCTGCTATTCTTGTAGTCTCTGGGTCATATCTAGCCTCTCTAAAGCAAAAAAAATGCTTGATAATATACAAATTAACCCAGTCGCACTTTCTGCAGATTGTTCCCCTGTGGAATTAGGGAAGATAGGGAGCCCAAGGGTTAAAGGAAATACTGTGACCGAAAAAACAGAGTGTTTCTATGAGGAGGAATTACAAAATCACAGAATCACAGAATGGTTACGGACAGAAGGGACCTCTAAGGATCATAAAATTCAGTGTTCTCCCAGCCTTGTAGAATTAAGAAATGCTTACATGCAGAAATTAAAAACTACTACCATCTCTTTTAATCATTGGAAAATTGTGGGGAAAACACATTTTTATCCGTAATGACTCTAAAGTATTCGTATTCATGATATAACAAGATAAAATGAATTGGAATGAGTATAAGTCAATCAAAATTCAAGTGTGGCAATAGGCCTTAACTTTCGGATCACACTGCACATGTTAGATACGAAAGATGACAGTGAAGGGTAAGTAAAACATATAGGGAAGCCTGAATGTAAGAAACCATGCATGACTATTTTAGCACAAAGAGGAGTTTATACTTTTGACTGGTGGTGTAGCCATGGGCTATGCTCAGTTCTCGATGATGAATGTTTCTGGCATAACCTGTAACTTCCAATGCTGATGTACACCACAACTGTTAGAAAATAAGAGAGAAATTAAATTCATTTCTACTATCCTTTCTCTGCCTCATCATTTTTGAAGCTCAAGGTAACAGCCATACGTAAGTGCCTATTCAGAGGGCATCTATAGGGCATGAACTAAAGGAGATATAGCGGTCTGGTTTCCACCCTAGAAACTGACTGAATTCCCAAATGGTGTTTATGGTAACTGTGATAAATTAGAATTTGACAGCATAGAAGCGGGGAGGAGTAGGAAAAAAGCTTCTGACTTAGTGAGTCAAGTTGTTTTTGCTAAAAAATGACCTTATAATTTCTATGGTATGCTGCTAACCATATGTGTCTGTCTTAATTCCTGTTTGGAAGGCAGCAAAATATTTCTTTCCAGGGAAAATAAATCAAATCAAGCATGATTAGAATAAAGCAATAGTAACAACAAAAGAAGTTTATAGTGGCTTTGAGAAGAGGAAGATTACCAATTACTTGACAAACTACCTTAATGAAATATTTCAAAAATAGGAAAAAAACCTAGAAAATTAAGAAGTCAAGTCAGTCACGTAAGCAGAAAGTGTAGTTATGAATGCTAACAGGAACAAGTGTTGTTCATTACAATGTAAAAAAATATACTTTTCAGCTACACTAGACTTAAAACGCCTAATTGTATAATTTTCAAAGGAAAAAAACCTTTAAAATGAACCACATATCTTAAATGTTAAAAAATTATTGTTTCCAGAACTTTAACAATAATTTTTTCTTATATAATTTTATTTGAATTATTTTTATTTTCTTCATCTAACTTTCCTTTTTTTTTTCGAGTAGAGAAGCTCCAAAGTATATTTTAAAAGCGGACAGTTTTGTTCATTAATTAAATGTTCTATAATGGAATTAATAAATATTGTGGCAATTTTATATAAGCCATGGACAGATCATTCTTGATATGAAAAAGGTAAAGCAAAGTAAAAGTCAGGAAGTTTTGTGGAATTCAAGTTTTTAAATTTATGTTCCTTTGAAAATAAATTTCTGTGGACATGAGCAAGTAATTCTTTGCTTCCCTGTATTGTTTCCTTGCTTTCTCTTGCTTGTTTGTTTTCTTACTGGTTTGCTTTTTTGCTTTTTGCTTTCTCCTCTATACAGCTTTGTTAGGAAATAAGGAATACTTTAGGAAAACAAATTCAGAAAAATATGATTCTGCATTCTGTTTCACTAAGATTAATATAAAAAAGTATATTTTATGTCATATTTCTTTGCAAAATATAGGACCTGGATTTCAATGGCTTATTTTAGATATCTAGTTTACTTAATAAGGAAACTGCAGTAGTGACACTAAGCCACCTTCTTAAACCTTATTGCAGTAAGGATATTAATTTTCAAATCTTGGTGCAAAAATCTACCTTTATTTTGTCCTTATATTAGATGCTTACTTTTATTTTTGTATCTAATTGATAGCTACTTTTGGTTTTGTATCTGAATGTCCTGTTTGGAAGCAGCAGAAGAGTTCTCAAAATAAAATCACCCATGCTGTGATGGGACAAGACCTGGCCAATACTACTCCTATCTTCAGTCAATTAAATGCAGAATGGTTTAGAATTGACAATATTTAACATAATATACATAGAATGCATTTTTTATTTTCAAATCACCTCTTTGAAGCTTTATATTTCTAATTATATATTTAACTTGTATTTGTACATCATATGTATGTATTTTCTATCTACACAGAAAGGTAAATATAAAACTGATCTTTTGAGAGCCTTGAATTCTAAGGGAGGTGGAATAGTGCTGATCTATATACACATCTGAATCACACAATGATATTGATTGTGCATATAATTGCAGTACTTCGAAAGATTTTACAGGACCTTTGTATTTTTTCTAAATTCTAAAGAAACTCAAGTATCGGGATGTTTAAAATACTCCTCTGAATAGTCCTTATCAGGAGAGCTAAGGACACAAAGGACAAATTTGCAGAGACTATTTCATTTTAAAGATAAAAGTGATACTTTAATAAATAATATATTATAATAATGATCCACTGCATTGAATAGTTCCACTATAGTCATAGTCAAGGAAATACACCTTTTTATTAATTGTTGAATGAACTGCAGTCCAAGTACATTCACTATTTTTATGTTGGTACTTACAGAACCTTCATCACCACAGCAGGTTGACGTTAATATCTTTACCCTTACAATACCTCTTCAAGGTACACCTATTTCAGAGAGAAGAGCTGACTGAAATAGAGAGTAACTAAACCACCAAATATCACAGTGGAAGCTTGTAGGTAAACTCCCATGTTTACTAGTCTTCGGAGCAACAGACTCATGCCTTAATTAGAATGTCATTTTTCACCTGCCTCTGAAAATGCCCCTTCACACACTGCAGAGATGAAGATTAGCAGTGCTTTTAGAAACCAGATTGCAAAATTTATCATGTTTTTGAAAAAAAGTTCTCATCTTCCCTCTTCCTATATATATTTACTTATTGAAATTGTTCCACTGTATGAATAAAAGATTGTTCAGATTATTTTTTCCATTTCAAAAGCTTTTTTAAAAAAAGTTTTAAAATTATCGAAGCAGAACATTTTATCATCTTGTTAAGGGGAAAAGAAAATTGTTCATCTTAAGAAAGCCATCTTTTAACATATTGATTATAATTAACAAGTTAAAAAAAAGAGGAAAAAAGAAAATATTTTCAAAACATTAGCTTGACTAATTCTGCCATTTCTAAAGAGAGAAGCACCATTTATGATTTTCAGGGTTCTTATAATTTTAATGGGAAGCCTAAATGTTTACATCTCCATAATACTTTGGAGTAGGAAAACTATTTTCTATTAAGCTCTAACTGAAAATTCAATTCTCCCTCCCTCCTATTGCTGTCCCTATTTCCCACCCTGTCCACTACCCCACCAAGAAAATCACATATTTGAGCAAGGGGGTCTTTGATGTCTACCCTTCCCTTACCCCAGATCATTGGAATCTTTTGAGTGGTTATTGACTACAAATAAACCCGGAAAAAACACGTGCTTAGGAATACAGTATATGCTGCAAACGAATAAGTTACCACTTGATATACCTCTTTGTACTGAAGTGTATTTGATTTATATATGCTTTTATAACTGCCTTTCTTTCTTTTTTTATAACTGGCTTCTTTCCTTTGCCCTAGACTGCCACACTTTCTCTGCTGATGTAAGATAGGCACTGACCTATGTAATTGTTACTACATCACTGATTAGTTGGAGGATCTAAGGTGCTTCTCCAGAAATGTCAGCATGTTCTACAGATCTACTTGTTGTGATGGGGCTACTCACATACAGTTTGAAAATGTTAAAGTTCCACTTGCTTGAAGAAATTAAAGAGAAAAGACAATAATTGCAGAATTATCAGCATGGGTTTCTACAAAGCTCTGAGATCAATATTGATTTTAAAACCACAGGGAAGCAAACTGAGATAGAACGGACACTTGGAAATGAAGGGTCATCGTATAAAAAAAGTTTTCCAAACTTATTTTCTTGTTCCCTAGTCTATATATTATTTATACTACCAGACACGGAATAAAATACTTTTTCTTGAATTACCCACATTCGATAACATACCAGCTCTTTTCTTTATATTCCTTACCTTAGAGAAATCATATAAGTGAAGTAAAAGTCTGAGAAGAGGAAATATTTTGTTAAGAAAAGACTAAAGTGTAGTGAAATCTACTTTTCCTGTTACATTTCTGAGAGGAGACAAGAAATAATACAGAACAAACAAATTAAAAATTTACAATGAATATTTCACCAATATTTTCAATCTAAACATCGTCTTCAGTTAGAATTTAGTCACTTTCCAAGGTGACTCAATGAGGTATCAATCTTTGTAATGTACCTGATTTAAAAGACCACTACTCTTATTACTGTGAAAAGAGATCACGTTTCATACTGTGAGTAGGTGAAGTTGCTTAACACAATACTCAGGCACAGGGTCATAAAACTTGCTGCATACATAAGGAGTGTTCTATCTTGTTGCAATTTGAGCAAGTAATGGTATTTAGCCAGTCTATGGAATTGGGCAAAAATTGCTTCTTGAACTTCTACATATTGCAGAACATAATGAAATAGCTGGAAAAATACTAAACAAAGCTGTAGATGGCTCCACCATGCAAGTGATCTGGATCCTTTTGACACTCACATAGCATATACCTTGTTAATGCCTTAGTTTTCTTCAACAGACCTCACATCTCTATAGTTACTATTGCAGTTGTACAGGTATGGAACTGTATTTCTTCTAGGGTGTGGATGAAGTCCAAAGAAAAACCTTACTATATCTTATTTCCTTCCATTAAACATGGAAGTTTCTGGTGTATTTTCAATATTAGCAAGCAATGGGCCAGATTCAAACCTGAGGTATGCATACTCTACATCGTATTTGATGATATTTTAGCTTAATGGTACTTGGTCTCCTGTCTAACATGATCTTTTTAAGGTGTATATGTAGTATATATTCTAATATAGATATGTAGAGAGAACATTAGTACAGAGTTTAACAGCTTGAAGAATCAACAACCCACAAAATCAACATCCTATGGAAAAGAGAACATTCAAAGTAGAAGATGTATTCGGAGCAGGCAAGATCTCCATTAAGTGATTTTTTTGTTGTTGTTTCTGATGTAGAGAAACAAATGTTTCCTTATTAACAAGGACAGGGCTAATTTTATAATTAAGGCATGCACATAACTCACAACTCTATACAAATACATTGGTGTTTAAATGTGCAACTACAGCTTGTGTAGGCAAATATGAGGACTCTTGAAAGCAGTCAGCTTAGAAACTAATAGCAGTGTACAAGAACAGCTGCCTTACCTTCTTAATTTCCTTGAACAAATGTAACTTCTGCACCTTGAGACTATAATGCATCCGACATGATTCTCTGAATGCTTATCCAGTATTTCATAGCACACTTATTCTGGCATCTATGTTGTCATGGATAGACCTCCAGAAGTTCCAAGGTTAGCTTGTTTGGCTTTTTCCTCATATGTTTGCATGAACTTCAGTTGCACTTTTGAAGTGCAAGAAACAACCCTCTAGCCTGGAATAATGCCAGCCTTTCTTTGAAGTAGATTTGGAACAATCTTAATCTTAGACACTGTGAAATCCTGTTGCCATATAATGAGTTTTTGAAGATGTAAGTAGTTTTTGTAACAGTAGGGGCATAAACACTAAATGCTGCATATCAAGGTCCATTGTGTTTTGCATAGCAAATAAGGATATCTGTGTATCCCTGCACCACGCAATGCAGTTCCATGTAATGAATGTCCAAACAACCTAGTATGTATATAACGAACTGTGCAATATCAGACAGAGATATACACTTGGGTCTTGGCATCGGCTCAGCCTCCTAATAGGATTATTTGGCTCTGGCACAGCACAATGTTGGCACAACAGTGCTGCTTCTAGTTCCAGATCTGTCTTGTGCTGGGCTAGCTTGAATATCTCTGTATGGGACTGAGTGATGCTGTGTAGATCTGTATATGTCATGAACACACTCTTGATTTCTTGTATATGTAAGTAAGTGCAGCTTTTCAAGGAAACAGTATGTAACAGTTTTGCTGTTACACCGCACCTGATTATAACATATTTACTTATACAAACTGAAGTTATTTATTATGTGGTGGCTGATAATGAGCTTCCAGCAGAAACCTCTGAGAAAGGATGTTTCACCCAAACATCAACTTCTTTAGAAAGATTCATCAAAATTAATCAACACTCACCCCAAATGAACGTGAGTTAATTTCTCATTTACTTAAAAAATTAAAACAAAATAAGGAAGGCATTTTTTTGTAATCTGTGGCAGTATCTGTTAACTATGACATGCTTTTTTGTTAATTATTTGGGGTGGAAGCTAATTAAAAGTTTTCACTTCTTTTTCTTCCCCTGGAACAGCTGGGATAATAGCATTCCTTTGGGGGCAAAAAAATTCTAAGTAAAACCGCATGCAGACCATTTTACTGCAGTGATAAAGAAAACACTAGCCGAGGTTACATATTGTGAATAAAAGTATAGGCATATAAACAAGATATCTTGAAGCTGTCTGTAGTTAATAGCAAAAGATAAGATAACATGTCAGGTAACTAACTACTCTTTAACAGCATCCAGATGCACTTTTTTACCCTCTTTAAGGTAGCTGATATGTGAGCATAGATGAACTCTATCATATTTACTATATAGTTGGATTTGCCTATTGCTTCCTTTATTTGGAATTAGATATAGCACATACTTAATATGCTATTGATTCAGACTTTTGCTTACCTCATATTATTATAGTAGCTGTATGCTAAAAGTGAGACCTTGACTAGACCTTCATATACAACTTGCAATCTATTCCTGGTTATTTTATTGACTGGCCATTATGTTTGGATCAATCATCATAAACCTGACTAAATGGCATCATACCCAGTTTACCAAGCTGAATGTAAAATACTCCAAGCTTTCCTTAGTTTGCTGTTTTGGACAGAAGGACAGAACTGAAGTATACAGTTTTGTTCTTGATTACTGAGTTGCATTAAGGTCTGGTAGCTATGCGACTTCTCAGTGGATTTTCAGCTGATGAAATTTAGTCTTCTCATATTCTAAGATTTCTGGCAATTCTTGATAAAAATGAGATGCAAGCCTTGTTATAATCAATAGCCTCTAAAGCAACTTCTTTGTAGTTGCAAATGTCCATCAGCAAATAAATACCAGTGTGACTAAATCCTTATATATGGGGAAGCGGAATTTGGAATTGTGTCTTTTTCATGTGCAGCTGAACCTATCTGAACCAATAGTTTTGTTTGTATTTTGCCAGTTTCGGAGGAAGCAGACTGAACTTAGAAATGCAGTGTCCTCTTAGTGCTGTTAAAAATTAGGATTTGCATGATGATTGTTAATAAGTTAGATTCTTATCTCAAAGAGAGGCAGATCAAACAATTTTTTATAATTAAAGAAATGCCAGTGACTGATATACTCATTTTATTATAAATATGAGGAGAAATTATATCTTTATTATTATATCTTCAACTCTTCACTCTCAACAAGGTCATCTCCTCTCCCGGTGACAATTTCACAATTCTTCAGTACCAATTTTATCAACAGGGAACTCCAGAAATGTCCTGCAGGGGAGGTTTATGCTTGTGCAAACAAATTTGTAAAATATAGGTCTTAATATATTTAAATTTAATACATGTTTTTAAACAACATTTAAATCCACCAAAAGAGGCCTATTTCTTTCTAATGTTTGTTTCTTTGTTTGGCTGATTTCTGACTCTTTAAATTTTGAGATTTGTAGCAGTCAGAAAAGATTGTGGAAAAAAAACAAACCAAAACAACCCACCCAAAACCCCATGTGGTGGAATTATCAAAGGAGGGATTAGCAAATCGAATCAATAATAATGAACTAGTATGAAAGCCCTGCAATTATCAGATATCTACCCTTTTTCCTATCCTTCATTCTTTTTATTATTACTGAGACTCTAAAATGCTCAAGGCATAGGAAGTCTAATAAGCTTGTAAAAGTGTTTTTTTTCTTTACTGAGATTTTTACTGGCATTTAGCATCCTGTACATATGTATTTTAAAATGTTTGTCATATCAAAACAATTGAATTCACTTATGTTCATTAAAAAAAATGTGTTTTTTTCCTATTTTGATTGTGCTGCATGTGTTATGTGTTACTCGTCATAGGACTTTGACATGAAGAACACCTGTTCTACTGTGGAGCAATACAGTGATCATTTAATATAAATAATCCTCCCGGCGTTAAGAAATCAAACAAATCAAAATAGTGTTACTATTTTAAAGGCCTATCAACAAGCACTCTTTAACCTTTGTTAAACTCCTCATGTTTACTATGCATCAGCTTTAAAGATCTAGATAAATGATTTAATTCACCTCTATCCCCTTGAGAAACACTATTGATTTTTATGAAAATGAATTAAACATTCACTATCAATTAAGTTCTGTGTTTGCTTTTTAGAAGAGCTATCTTCTCACTAAATGAGAAATTTACCTGCCAGCAAACACAATAGACTGTTGTGCTGTCCACATATTGGCATACATATTGGATAAACAAAACCCAATTACACTCCTGCTTATACTGCATCAAGATTACACATTATGTGCTGAACTCTTTTTTTCAAGAAGCAAATGCCCAGCTAAATTGCATCATTTATCCTAGGTTTCTTTATTGCTTAAACATGTAGAAAATTATGTTATTGAGAAACTTAGTCTTGTGAAAAAATAATAAAACATGAATATAACAAACTCTTTTTGGCTAGATGTAGTTTATGTTTTATTTTTGCCTACCAACTACATCAGTTCCTCTTTTTTTATTATTATTGTTATATTCTGTGATTAAAAGTAAATTATTTGGACTTTGTATTACAAAAATAATTTTTCCTAGAGCTGACTTGGCAGCAGTTCTGCAGAACTCTTAGGGATAATCTTGAGCCCTTCTTCCTATCTTCTCTCTCCTTTGATTTACACTATTAAATTTGATCCTAGATGTCTCTTTTGCTTCTTATTCCCTTTGAAGTATTAGTTTGTAGAAGTCTGGATGGAAGCCAAAAAAACAGTATTCCTTTTGAGAGCAGCTGATTAATACAAAAACATAGCCTGGAAAGAGACATCTTTCCAGAGCAGTAAATACATTAGATAAATGACACAGCTCTTGTAACAAACAAGGTGGTAGCGTAACCCCTAGGAGTAACACATGAAAAGAATAGCTGAAATAAAATCTTTTAGGATGACTATGCACTGAATATGGACACTTACCTAGACTGTTTTCAGAACCACTAAGCTTTACAAGTAAAGCTTTTAATAAGTAACTTATATAATTTACTTTTTAACTTTGAATTACCTTGAACAACCATATTCTTCCATCTATTGTCAGCGTTTAGTTTCTTTTTTGCATGTTACTTTATCTGTAGTTTGTGTACTGCATTTGCTGTTCCTTTAAACATTTCCATTAATGCATAAAGCAATAGAATTAGTAGGTTTCACATCTTATTTACTCACTTTTCAGAGGCGTATCTGGGAGAGACATTTTACTTGTGTTCTTGGGGCTTTATTTTTACTCATTTAAGTGACTGATGCTTATTAAAGCAAAAGCGAGGAGACACTATGCAATAACAAGCAGAGGTTAATAACAGGCATTATTTCCCTTCCTCTATGATTTCCAATTACTGAAAAGAAAAAAAAATTCTTCCTCGGAAAACCAGTCTTCTCCTTATTTGTGTACAAGTCCAATGTCACACAGAGGTGCAATCATTGACTTCAGACTTAAATATTTTTGTTGTCTTCCAGGGAACTTCAGTAATACCTGAATTTATACTATACCCTTGTACAACGTTACCAAGGATCTTCAGCAAGTTTAAGAAGATAAAGTAATGAATTTTTGGATTCTGAAAGATATCTGCATGAATTATGAGATTCAGTTAGTCTCCTAACATATTTGTTTTCAATTACTACTTAAGTTATGTGAAATCTAATCTGGCCCGTTCTCACAATTAGTTCTTTCTGCCTTATGGATATGCTCCATTCATGATTTAATCTATAGGTTCTAGCTGTAACCATGAGTCAGAAAAAAAATAATGCTCAACTTTGCTCAGAATTCAAGTACATCAGCTCAAGAAGACATAGCAAAATTCCTGCACGTTTATGTATGTTCTGAGATTCTTTCAAATTCTTGGCATTTCATTCAGCTCAATCTCTTAGGAACAACTCTGCATGAACCTAACTATAATTAGAAAAAATATTAAGTTGCTCACATTTCCTTTTTTAAATTTTACCTCCATCCATAAAGAAAATGTTTGTAAATATGCAAATATGCCTTTCTTAGTCATGCCACATATTTTCCTTACTCCCAAATCCGCTGAAACCCCAAAACTAATATCTACATAATGTATTTTTTCAAACTCTATTCCTTCTGTTTTCTAGTGGCCTATTAAAAATGCTACTTCTGCCGAAAGATTAGCGTTAGTTTCCAGCGGTTCCACTATTTCTACTTTCATGTAAGTTGTTAAGTAAATTCAAGTCATAGCTCTTAAAAAAGAATGCAAAATATTTTGTAAACATTCAATTTATTTCATTAAGTATTATCTGGTCAGTTACATAAAAAATAACTGTCAGAAAAAAAAAAACCAACCAAACCCTCACACGGTAGTATTAATTTAAGATATGATGTTAATGAGTCTAATAAAAGACTAAGGCATGAAGGGATGTGCAGAAATAAATCCCGATTTAAACTGAAGTCCAAGCATATCATATGAGACAGTGTGAAAAAAAAACATTTTCCTGAATTGTGGGTTGAAGCCAAGTATACACAAGTGAACAGATATGATTAAAAACTCCAGAAAAAACAGTTAGCTAGATTAATTCCTTCCTATTTTACCGGCCGTACATAACCGAATTCCCTTATAGCATTTAGTCATGTGTGTTTCCTGAAATTTATACAGTTTGATTATTGTGTGCATAATGTTATTTTCTTAGTATTTAAACTCTAAAGCAGTCTTAGCCATATATATAGCATTTTAATTCCACAGTATTTAAAAAAACCCCAAAACCCAGCCATCAGATTTATGAAAGTAAAATGCTCTTTGGCTCTAAAATAAAGTAATAATATTTGTGTTGATGTTGGTGAGGATCTTCAAGGGTCTTGACAGCAGCCATATGAAGAGCAGCTGAGGTCACTCGGTCTGTTCAGCCTGAAGGAGACTGAGGGGAGACCCCACTGCAGTTACAGCTTCCTCATGAGGGGCAGAGCAGGAGCAGCACTGATCTCTGCTGTGTGGTGACCAGTGACAGGACCCAAGGGAACGGCCTGAAGTTGTGTCAGAGGAGATTTAGGTCGGAAAAGGTTCTTCACCCAGAGAATGGCTGGGCTCTGGAACAGGCTCCCTGCGAAAGTGGTCACAGCACCAGCCTGACAGAGTTTAAGAAGCATTTGGACAATGCTCTCAGGCACATGGTGAGATTCTTGAAGTGTTCTGGGCAGGGCCAGGAATTGGACTCCATGATCCTGATGGGTCTCTTACAACTCAGTATATTCTGTGATTCCATGGTTATTCTTTTTATGGTTTTCTGTCTTAGGGTCTTCATAGACATTAGGAAAACTATCTTGTTCCGGAAAGAAGTATTGACTGAAACAAAAGCTATGCATTCTTGTAGACAGAGTAGAAAATGCTGACTTTCCCATCCCATCACTGACTCCTCTCTCTTAATGGTTTTACAGATTAGTACAGGAGTAACAATCCTAACTCCTCTTCCTTCTCCAGTTATCATGTATGAGAAGATGAGTAAGAATTAGAGTATGAAGTAGACAGGTGTAAGACTGGAGAAAGTGATTACTAGCTCAAAAAAACTGAAGTGTGGGAGTAAGGGGGGCCGAGGCAAATTCTGCGGAAAATGGGACATCCACTGCTCCACACCCTACCCCTCTGGATCCTCTAGTCCAGCCCTGAATGATTGTCAGTCACCGGCACACCTGGGACAGTGGAAGAAATGCCCCACACCTCATCCCTTGAGCCCCAGTCTAGCCCCAGAGTGTCTGGATGACCAGAAGCCCCAACTAGGGGTAATAGGAGTGGTGGATGTGGCCACAGGAGGTCAGTGCAGTTAAAACCCATTGCCGTGAGATGCACGTGGTCGTGTCTGTCTTGTTCTTGGCTTGTATGACAGCTGAGACTACACTAGGGTCTAGGGCAGTAGCTATATCTTGCTTTTCTCTCTTTCTTTTTCTCTCTTTCACTTAATTTCTACTCCTAATTTCCTTTTCTTGAAATATTGGTAATTTAAGGTCAAATGGGTAGAGTTTGCTAAGTTGAAGCTCTCTGAAGTTCTTTTTTTTTAATTGATTTTTTTTTTTTTTAAATTTTGCCAAATTCTTGATGTTCTAAACTTTGCCAGTAAAATTTGGTTTTGAACCTCCTGGGAACTTTTGTCAAATTCTCCTTTGCACTCACCTCAGGGAATAGTAGTACCTCAATGCCCTTTTCAATAAAGTTGCAGAGCGAGGACCTGGGCTCACCGAGAGGTGAGAATGAGAATAAAAAACCTTATGGTAATCTCTTTACTTTTACACTTTTACTCCAGATAGATAGTTTGGATAGAAAACTTACACTGTGTTGTAGCTTCATGTGAAAAAGTCTGTGCAAATCTGTATACTGGAAAAGAGCCACATAAATGCCAGTTGGGTAGCAAATATATATCACCATGTTTCTGACTGAGGATATTTGGGGTTAGATCATTATACATAGCTTTTTTTATTATATTAGGAGTTATGGGGTTTATGTTAGCAATGTTATTACATAGCATTCTGTATAGACTACTAGACTTGATCCTCTATTCTATTTGAACAGTTTAATGTGACAAGTCTTATTGAGGTTGGATCAGACAGCCTCCTGAGGTTCCTTCAGACTTAAATTATCCGGTGATTTGTAATCAAGGCTTAAAAGACAAAAAAAACATAGCACTAGCTTTTCATTAAAATTCATATAAACTTCACAAATCATGCTGTTGGATATCAGAACAAAAAATACAACCAAGGAAAGAGTTGAAAATATTTTTTAGTGCTGTTTGCATTCAAAGTCAAATCTGCCTTCAATTGTATGTTGGTCAATTTGCCACTGTGTCTCAGAATGGATTTTTGAATAGCAGTTTGGAAACAGTGTGAAGCTGTAATTTATTCTTCGTAGAATTCAACATTGTGTTTTTCTCAAATTTGCTTTTAGTGAAAAATTCAGCCCTGCGATTGATAATTTTTCCAAAGTTTTTTGGGAGCACATAAATACAAGCTTATCATGAACTACTATTTTACAACAGTAATTATGATGGGAGCTGTTAGATCAATTAAAAATCACAAAATATTATGCTCTTATCTGTTTCTGTAAAGGCAAAAAAATGCAACACCTTCCAGTCTATGATAAACACTTCAATAAGAAATTGAGGTTCTTTTCGCTATAGCAAATATTTTCAGGAAGAAAGAGGAACTTTTTATTTTGAATCATAGCATATAAACTTTAATTAGTGACCCAAGAGAATAAGCCAAGCTGAATAAAGACAAACTAAAATTAGTAACACACTAACAGCTTGCCTATTTCTTTGGGCAACATGTGGCTGATAGATGATGCGATGTTCAGTGACAGACAAATTCTGATCCTCTTTGCCACTTTGAAATTCTATACACTAAGAGAAAATTAATTATTTCATTAATATCATCAACAGTAGAATCACTCGACTACTGAAGATATTTCTAATTTAAAAGAAGGGAGAATAAGACATGACAGTGATTCAATATCTTAATTTGATCCCAGTGATATACAGGTGGTAGTATAGATAGTAGTAATTGCTGATTTCGTTACTTAATTGGTCATTATCACCTGTCCTGATTTGCATTCTGGATCAAGCTCTTCCTTTATCATATACCCTACTGGAAAATAAATCAACTGTTTTTCAAATATTACCTTATAAAAATTCCATAAGTTTGTTAATTTTCTTCATTAAAAAAATAGACAATATACTTATTTCTACTTATATATTTTATTATGAGAACAGCTGAATTTGGAGGTCGGAGAACTAGAATCAGATAAGTAACTCCAGCTTACTTTATGTAGTTGTTTGATCTGTTCCCTTCTGATGTTTCTCTACTTATGCCTGATTATATTCTTTCTTCTGACGTCTCTGTATCCTGATAAAAAGTCCTCTTATTATAAGTATGGCATTTCAATGACTGCAGCTATCATAATGGTCTTTATGTCTAAGGTACTTCAACACACAGCTGTCTTTTTCATCAGGAAAACTCAGCAGTAGGAAAGAATTTTGTTGGTTTTTTTTAATGGGATAAGTAGTATCTATTATTCCTATGTATTTCGTGGGAGTGGTTCAAGAGCAGGGTTTGTTCTGCAAAGATTCCCTATGCACAATAAAGTTAATGAAACCTGGCTTTCTACACATCTGTGTCCTTCACTTCCATCTTCCACTGTAAATAACTCTAAGCCTTTCTCTTACTCCTTTCACATATGTCGCTTTCAACAATAAAATATGCCATGTTTGTGCCATGTCTGTAATAGTACGCATGCCTGCTGGATATCTGGACTCTGCCAAATGTATCACATTATCGCTTAGATCTGTTAGTCTCTCTTCCAGCGTAGATTTATAAGGAATAAGAGTTACTAATTCAGACTTTTCTTCTCTATTCAACTAAAAAATTCTTACTGCATTTGTTTTCTGATATTTTTCTTCCTCTCACATTTGTTACAAATTTTCTTCCTCTCAAATTACAGATCAGTAATTAAAAATACTTATGGATAGACATATATAATTTTGGGTTTGCATGTCTAAAAGTGAAGGCAAAAAGAAGACTTGGTAGATGAACAAAGTATAACTGGAGTAACATATGAAGGGCATAAGAAAATATTTTTGTTTTATCTGAAAATTGATATGAATAAATTTTAATATCTATAAACATATAGCCCTTATTCAGGAAATGCATGCGCATGTTCTTAATATACTTATTGCTAATAGTATTTTTGTATAAATTTCATAAGGGTCTTAGTGATTTCTACTTGCATCTTACTTTTAGAATGTTGATAATAAGTTTTACACAGCTAACTTTTTTTTTTTTATATCCTACTGTCTCTTTAGCTTAGTTCTTTGCTCACAGAAGAGCAGAATCTTGTTGTAGGTGAACTAGGATCTATATATCCAACTCTTCTTGAAGTCAAGGAAGGTTAGATAATAAATGATTTGTTTCTCCAAACTTGTGTACTTCAGAAAATTGCTTTGAAGTACCCAAGTTGTTCAAATATTTGACACTCTAGTCAACAGGCTTCAACATCATTTTTAAACTTAAAATCATTGGTAGAGTATAATTCAGAATCAGAAATTTGCTTTCTGATCTTAGGCTCTGTCACTGTAGTTTTTACATAAAAATAGACAATGAAATAACAGTGTAGCCCCATCTAAAAAAATACGGAATTTTTAATATTCGAGTTAGTGATTTATGAAAAGTGAATGAAAAATTTATTGATCAATGGCTATGGTGGATTTTATACCAGCAGCAATTTCTCTAGTAAGAGTAGATGTCTCTTCTTTAAAAAGATGTATTTTAGGTAAAGGAGGGACTGATTAGGAGTACAGTAACAGATTTTATTAAGCAGCAGAATAAAATTAATTACTGTGGTATTTCCTTCTTTCTTCACAGACAATGCATTATTCCTGCATTCTCCATACTAGGCTAAAACACACAGAAATCGCATCTTGCTGAGACTATACTACTAGTCTGGGGCAGAGTAAGACTAGACTAAATATCATGAGTTGTGGTACAGTGCTTTAACCTCAAATTATATTATAAATGTATCTATAAACTTCATTTTTAAAATAGGACAGAAAATTGCATCTTCTTTCCTGACAATCAGCATTTGAAGTTGTTTTCTCCTAAATACTATTCCAGGGAAGACCAGTTCTCCTCTTTCAGGCAATCAAATTTTCACGCTTTTTTTGCATCTTTAAAGAAATATGTTTTCTTTTACTTTTCTTCTTGTAATTGAACTCATAATACTTTTTGAAAATATTATAGAATGTAGATTTAACTGCAAGTCAAGTATTGGCTGTTCAGATTTTTCAGTAATTAATGACAATTACAACCATTCTGTGCTGGAACTGCTGGCAGATTGGCAAATAATCCCATTCAGTTTTTTTCCAAGTATACAACTAAATTTAGTGAATCTCAACATTTTTTAAGTGCTTCCAAGATCTTGATTTTAATGACATTTAATCAAAACAACTTTATGATAAACAAGAATTTTTAAACTCAATTGCAGATACTTGATTTATGCAAAAGATGTTACCAACTGTTCCCCTAAAGATCTCTGTTTTCAGTAATGAGGGAGAGGCATGCCCTTCTGAAGAAGTCTCAAATCACATAGTTTGGAATTCTGCTCTGAGTGACTGTGGTGGTTGAGTGTAAGGTAAACACATTGAGAGTAAAAGTCTGATTTAGATGGAGTAACCTCAGTGCCTTAGTGAAAGAAATCTAATCCTTTTTTTCACTTAATGGTTAGATTTACATCAAAGCAAGGCATCCACAAATGCTGGGAATATGGATCTACCTAAACAAACCAAGAATATGAGAACAAACCTTCATTAGACTCAGCCAGTGTTGTGTGCCTGGTATCATGGAAGGCAGTAAAGTCTGTGCACATGCGACTTAGTCCTCACAGTTCTCCTCTTTTTCTATGTCTTATAGTGAAATGTGGTTTTCTGTAATTAAGATTCACAGTCCTCAGTTGTCCCTTGGTTTCATAGATGAACATTTTCGCGCAAAATACGTGTTACAGCTCTATTAGTATATTGAACAGTGCCTGAAAATGTTCCTGAAACTAGACCCGATGATCCATGTTATTAATTTGATAGTTTTTTGGGACTTTTTTCTTTGTTAGTTTGTTTATTTGTTTGTTTGGTTTGGTTTTTGGTTTTTTTTTTTTGCATTTATTGACACAGGCTTACAGGCCAGCCAGAACAGTCACAGATGATTCCCAGGAACAGTTAGAAGATACTTTTCTAATGTACGCTTTTTTACCACAGTGTTCTGGGTAGCAAAAATATATACTATGGTGTGTAGATTCAGCAATTCATACCAGATGACCTCTGCACCAGAAAATGGTCCTGGACTTGTTTAACTCACTACTCCTAGTATGCTATGTCAGAGTGTCGTATCACTGACAGAGTATGTGTCATTTTAAGGGGTAGCTACAGAGAAGATGGAGACTCCCTTCTCGTAAAGAGTTACGTAAAGAGTTACATAAAGAGTTGAGGAAAAGAGTAGGGGTAATGGGTGCAAGTTATTGCTGGGGAGATTCTGATTAGATATAACAGAAATATTTTTCACAATGAGAACAATTGGCTGTTGGAATAATCTCTCCAGGCTCAACATTGGGCTCTTCTAATATTCAGCAGGACAGTGTGCTGGGCCATCTTGTTTAAGTTGTGATTTTGCCTAGATGCTCCTTCAGTGTCCCTTCCAATCTGATACTCTATGATCCTACAATACTATTAGTTACAAAATGTCCTATACTTTACTCACTATTAGTTTGTATGATAAATAGCTAATCACAGGAAACACAAAGATGAGGGAGGATCAGAGGAATAATAATGAATAGAGGAACAAAAGGAATATTGCAATATTCCAGTTTTCCAACTGGAATGTTTCCTATGGCCATCAAAGGAGAAAAGTTAGACCAGGGTTCTTCTAGTAAAACTCACCAGGGTGAAACTGGACAAATGAAAGAGGAAGACCAGCATGAGCTGAGCACAAACATGTATGGGAAATTAGAGGCAAAAGGTGAATCCAAGGGTAAATGGTCAGTGACCTGCTACTGCACTGAGACACACAAGTCCGTGAGGCTGGATGAGATCCACCATCTGGGTACTGAGGGACCCAGCAGAAGAGGTCGACAAGCTACTTTTCAAAATTTATCAGCTGTCATGGATAGCCAGCCGGATCGCAACCGACTGGAAGTTAGCAAACCCACCTACAGGAAAGATTAGAAAGAGGACCCAGTCTGTCAGCCTGACCTCAGTGTCAGGGAACATGGAGCAGATCAGCCTAAGAGCCATCATGCAACACATGCAGAACAACCAAATTATCGGGCCCAGCCTGCAAGGATTTATGAAAGGTAGGTTCTATTTGACTAACCTGATCTTCTTCTATGGCAATGTGACCAACTTAGCGGATGAGGGAAAGGCTGTGGTTGTTGTCTACCTGGACTTAAGTAGCACCTAGTGTATCAGTGTGGCACAGCATAATATGATTTAATTTATTGTGATGGTTACAACTTAGAAGAAAACCTACTTTGAATCAGATACTTGCCATCAATTTCAGACATGAGTTCAGAAACTGATGTGCTGAGTATGATGGGACTGGATGTCTGTAAAGTGCAGGTCCTTGTAGGCAGCCATAACAATCCAAGAACTGTAACGCATTCCTGTTTTCTTATATTTCAGACCACTCATGATGCACTCAAAGATATTTGGACAGTCGGATAACTGTGGGGTTTATGAGACAAAATTAACAAACTAACACTAGAAATGAGCATCAGACCTGTGAGATAAAATGAAGTTTTCCCTTCACTGTCAGAAGAGACGTCAAAATATATAATGGTCCTGAGGCTAATTGTCCAGGATGTCTTTAGAAATAAGTATAAGGTCCCAGTACTATAGAGTGATTACCTTTTATAATATCCATAATGGACTCTGGAAGTAGTACTATTATTAAGGAAATTACAGTTTTTCTTATGTTAAAACATGAAGGTGAAGGGAAGCTAAAGGTCGTTGCAGTGTTTTTTTTCTGACAGGAAAGGAGAAAGAAGGAGCACTAGTTTTCCCTTTTTATCCAAGACCTTGAAACAGTGCTACCTCTCATAACATTCCGTTCTGCAGAAAGATTCATCTTCTCCAAGGACAGCTGGTACTGACCCAAGCCAAACCTACTTAATGTGCAGAATGGTAGTGTTGGGTTTTTTTCCCTTAATTCTGTTGACTGAACAGTAACACTGACATATACACTACAAAAATACAATCCTTACTAGGCATCACAACCTTCTTCCCCTATTCTGAATCTCCATTTTACAGAACTGATTTATTTTTGAGGGGCAGAACCACTTCTGTTTTAGAATATGACAGGAAATCTTATTGCATCTAGATTGAATATAACCTGTTGAAAATGAGTCCAGAAAATAGTTTTGTTTCTGGGCCTATGTGAGCTTTTCTTCCTCTATGCTTGTTTCTGATTTATAGTTATTACCACCTATATTCTAGTGTGCTCTTATTGCTAATATTGAATGCATTTTTTTTGCTTTCTTTTATGGGCATGTTCAAATTTTAGTGCCAACCATGAACATCTCCATTTTAAAGGTAAAAGAAAACCCAAGTTATGGGTAATCCAATTCTGAAAGCCCTGCCAAGTAAAAAATAGTGAAGGATATTTTACTTTGTCAAATAGCCCATTCTCTAAAATTAAAAACAAATCTAAACTTCATATAATGTGATTTGTTAAAAACCCCAACATTATTAAATATAATATTTCTTTGTTTAATTATTTATTTTAGTGAGGTTTGTTTTTTTTTTTTCTGCCCAGAGATACTCGATATATGTAAGAAATACATGTCTAATGGACAACTATGCAACCCTGGTACCTGTGGCCTCCACAGGCCTTTCATGTAGACATACATAGGCATCTTATCGGCTTTATCAAGGAAAATGAAGAGACCGAATCACATAAACCAGTAAGTTCACATCGGAAGGACGAACCAGCAAGGACTTTCTTTGATAAGAGTCCTGGAAATTATGAAAGGCGTCACTCATAAATCGCTTTTAGAGAAATGGAACAAAACGAATGTTCTTACAGATGAAGGGGAGGACGGGGAGCAGGGAAAAAGATTGCATTTTGTGAAACAAGTCAGAGAAAAAGAAGAAAATGTAAATAATCAAAAACCCCCAAAACCAGATGACTTCCTATTATCCAAAACAATGGTTCAACAGTAGACAGAAATTAATTTAAATGTCGTGACATGAATAGGTATTGTACATTTAATACACATAATCTTATTTTTTCCTGTATAAAATAAGATGCAATTTTTTTAAGACAACCTTTCAAAGTCTCTATGTTCCTTTACTTGATACATTTCCCAAAAGTATAAATAAATCTAGAATTTAGTTGACACAATCTGTAAATTTATATTGCAAAAGAATTAGAAGCTCTAGAAAAAGGTAAGACCAGGATTGATAGGGAAAGGCAGTGGGGCCTTCACAATTAAGAAGAAGTTAGAAACTGGAGTTTCTGCATCCAGAAACCTTAGATGAACTCTGTCATGTATATGTTAAGTACTCAACCAAGTACTCCAACAAACAATTTATCCAACATACCTATTAAGCAGACCAGATGCATAAGATGAAAAAGAAAGTTCATGTAGGGAGCTATGCTACAATCCATCTTTGGAATTATTTCCTTGGTCTGCTGTGTTCAAGAGGAACACAACCAGCCGAGTGGCCCCTTCTCCAGCTGCTGACCATGTTCCAAGGTGAGATAGACCCGAAGAGAATGCAGGCCGCATTATTCTTAAAATAACTTTCCTCACTGTGAGGAGAGGAAGATGCTACACAAAAGTCACGGATTCAGGATTCAAGGTCCGTGTGCAGATTTTTTTGTTTTGGGCCTTGGGTTTACTGAAGGTTTGTGAAGCCTAGGATAACTCAAACAAAACACTTTGGCCTGAATTTACAGTTCTAGTGCATGCAGCAGGGGAGAATGAACTTTGCATTTTAAGTCCACCTCTTTTTTTACTCTCTTCTAAAGAAATTTAGAGAAATAAAGTGGGAAACTCTTCAAGCTGTAATTACAAAGTCAATGATAAAATTGGCAGGGAGAAGAGTAAAACTCAATTTTGCTGTCATTGTTCTGGACTCACTTTTTTTCCTTCCTAATTAATTTCACCCTCTGATAATAAAACAAGTCAAGCTCCACATACAAAAATACAATTACTGGCATCTTTCAGGCTTGCTTCCTAGCACAGGTCATGAAGGTAATATATCACACCCTTCCCTATGCAATTCTATTTTACATCATCATTTACAGATCACCAACATCTATTCCTTCACTGCCTTCAATATCCCTCTCCTGAGTTTTACGCTGCATTAGTTTATCTAAAGTAACTGTTTTTCTTTAGGTGGTTCACTGCACCTACCAGTGAGGGTCATGATCTGGAGAGGAGTTTTCTCCACTGAATGCAAGTCTTTAATACTTGAACACATGTCTGGGAGGTATACTTTTGTCAGCCGTGTCTCCCCACTCCCCCATCCCTGTGTTCCCTCAGCCGCTCATTTTCAACCCCACCCTCTCTGAGATTTGAAGGACACTGATTTACTGCATTTCACCTAGAACTTCCATTCCACTCCAAACTTTGTCGAATAATAAAAGCAATAAAATCAAAGGAATGGTGAAAGAAAACACTAAGGATTTAAAATTGCAATTGTATTTTATGGTTTATGGCAATTACATTTTGCTTTATATACTAATGGGAACAAAGGCATGGTAATATTTTATCAGTTATCCTATATTACATTAGTCTCAAAACCAGAAAACCTGATTTACGGAGCCAAAAGCTTTTAAAAATTAGTATATCCTAGTAAATTCTCTTTGTCTATCATATTAAATATGTAATTTGCTGTGATGGACAAATCCCTTTTGGTTTAATCTTTTATGAATTTAGAACCTCAGAAGAAAATGTATTTGAGCTCAACATTATGAGTCAAAAGATTGCCCACATTAACATAAAGAATATAAATACAAAAGTTACAGGACTTGTGTTAAATATTATAAACCTTAATTCACTTTTAAAGAATAGATGTCCTGTACCTGCCAGACATTTGGCATTGATGAGACCCTCATCTCAAGTCATGTCACAGGTTAATGTTCGGACAGAATTAGGGTGAGAGATTAGTAGACCAGTGGAGATAACAGATACGTCAACTTTGTTCTGTTCAACCTCACAGCAACCTTAAAAACAGGATAAAAGCAAGGTTCATGGTTTTTAATGGTCAGTAGGGCACACATTAATTCATAAATCTCCAAGAGTTCTTTTCTTGGTTAATATTCTTAATGCACTGACTTTTATGACCCGAATCAATTCTCTCTGTATTTTCTAAAAGTAGAAAGTGCAGGAAGTTTATATTTCCCTAGATGAGCTTGTCAAAGCAGATAAAAAATAACACAAACCCCAAAAATGTACATGTCTAGCACATAGTATTGTGTCACAATCTTAAATTTTGTTTTATTCCTGGTAGGTGGAAATTATTTTTTATATGCTATGACTACTTAAGGGTTAGATTGTAGACGTAGATGTGCTTTTGCCAGGGAAACAGAAAGCAGAAACTATCTTTAAGGTCTGTTAAGCCATAAAGAGGAATGGATACAGTAGATCTCAGATGAGGTAGATGCTAATTCAACATGTAGAATTTAAAATGTATTTCTTTGTTCTGTGGCTTTCTGGAAATCTACTTGGTGAAAATTTCCCTATCTTCTCTTGCTCATATACTAATGTAGAAAACATTTAGAAAAATATGAGTTCATATTTCCGGACTGATTCTTCTCTGAATTTTCAATAAAGTTAATAAGTCCATTATAATATTGTTTGTTTGTATCTTTATTTGTTTACAGACATTTATGGATTTCCTTCTAGACTATAAACAACTGCTATTGATGTGTAATTTTTTATCACTGGGACAAGAACATTTCCAAAGAGGATTTGACCATTTGGAAATTGTCATTTATTTATCTATTTGTCAGTTAAAAAAAAGTATAACTGGACTTTGTAAGGCCTTTTATTTCATTTCCATGCTTTCTCTTGAATGCTCCTCTGCGACTCTTGGGGATATGTTACTCTGGAATTCCAGGTGGTGTCCCTACCAGGGTGTAAGGCAATCCTTTGTTTCTTAATGCTTCTTGAAAGCCAACATGAAATTCCTTCATCTTAATACGGTCAATACTGAGCATAAGTACTGCTGATACACCGCCAGAGAAGCTTAGCCAGGCATCCAGGGGAAAATCCCAAGGCCAGCAGACACTGTCCCACAGGACCCAGTGAGGTGAGCAGGGCAGACTCAGAGAGGATAGTCAGAGCCAAAGAAGTGTCTGGATCATAGCGATATATCATAGTGAAGAGGCAGGTCTGGTGTCAAGCTGGAAAGCCAATCCATATGTCAGAGTTGGGATCAGGTCTCGTAGGGACCAGGTAGGTCTGTAGTGACAGTGGTGGCTGAGATCAGGCCAGGAACTCAGCCCAGAGGTTGAAATTCTGGTCAAGAGGTTCCATGATGAGGCAGGGCAAGGCTGTGGCAGAGCTGGAGACCAACACTCCTGTGACATTGCTGATGCTGGGGCTAGGAGCCCTGGGCTAAGCTGAACTGGAGTTCTGTGTGTGGGATGTGGAGAGGTCCTTGGTGAGGCTGGGCAGAGCAAATAAAGCCTATAGTTCCTTTTTGGCCCTGATATATATAAAGATATTTAGAGTCAAGAGATCTAAATAGGGAATGCATTATATTCTATAGGAAAGAGTATAACCATTATATTTAAGTTTCTAATTTTTCAAGAAGCAGTGACACTTTTCGGAGTTTAATTAAGGAAAATTAAGATGGACTGAGGACCTTTTATAGTAAATTTGGCACCAACCTTCCATAAACTGAATGACTTTCCAAACACCTGAAAAAGCTCAGTAAAACACTTGGTTTTTTTTCTAGGGAACAGTACTATCATACATTTTTAATCTACATCCACCCAAAGAAAATATTCAATAAGCTTTCTGTTCATGCAGTGTGTACATGTACAATCCTTTGACAAATTTTATGCAACACGGTGAGCTCTAGTAATACCCCTTATGGTCAGCAAACCAGAATCTTGCATTTCAAACTGGAATTACGCCTGCTTCTTGTAAAAGTCTTTTTAGCAGTGTTCTCAAACTATCAGTATTACACCATACTCTTTGCCCATTGAGATGCCTTGAATATTAAAGAATTTGTTCTAATCAGGATGAGAAATAAAATGAAATTTAAATGCAAGGGTAAGCAAAGTCTCTTGTCATTTTATTCACCAGGCATCTTATTTGAGTGGTATATATTAAACTATTATTTAAATTTTGCAGCAAGTCATTAAAAACAAAGTCACAGGTTCACCAGTACTCTCTTATCAATTCATTCGGAATTTATTAACTGCTCCCTTTTATTTTAAAGTCATTTCTGTATTTCCACCCTACAGTCTCCTTATTAAAATTCTCAGACCAAGAGGAGCAACTCTCTAACTAAAGTGAATTAAACAGCATGAGAGTTGTACATTGCTCTTACCAGCACAGGTCAGAGCTGCAACTCAGCAATTTTATGCCTCTCTTGCTAAGGCAATTCTAAGATATGGTGCACTTTAGAGAGGCATGGGGATAAATCTTTGTGGTTTGCAACTCTTATTGTTTTCTTCTTCAATAATTTTAATGACCTGCTCTCAAAAAATAGCTTAAACATAATCTAAAATTTAAATCAGTATTGGAAAAAATATAGACTGTAGTCACCATGTTGAGGCTGTGTTTGTTGTATCATGCTTTGGAAGATGTAGGAAGCATATAAAACAACAGGCACTAAGGGTAGGAATAATCTAACCTAACTTTAGCCATCCAGCCATCTAATCTAAGACGACTTTCCAGTTTCTCTTTACAGCCATAGAACTGTGAAACAGAGCAGTCCCATGAATCCTTAAAGGTGACACATCTGACCTATTACAGTTTCTTGTGTCAGAATTAGATTAATTGCTCTATAAAATGAACCACTTCTTTCTACTGGCTATGAAGGAAGACAAACTCAGAAATCACATATTTTGTTTTAAGGAAGAAGTGAGTTTAATCTTACCTTAAGTTTTCAAAAAGTTTCCATAACTTTTCCTGAGTTTCAAGTTAAAACTTTCTTTATATGTGCTTTTCATCTCCATCCCAAGTACTTATGTGGGGAAAAAAAAAACAAAACACCAAAACAACCATAACTTATAATTATTGGGGATTAGACACGAAGTTTTCACCTCCACAGAACACTTTGGCCCATGGCCATTTGGGAGCAACCTTCATTTATTATGCTAGTGAAACACACGACTTTAAGGCACAATGGTTTAAAGACAGCACAAAATACAATTATAATTACATGTCTGTATTAGGTGGACTGGATTCCTTTTCTGCTTCTTTCGTTTCATTCTAATTGAAATTGAGATTTAATCACTAACTGTATGGCTTAATATTTCTCTGGAAAATTTTTATTGCTGTTCAGCTTCTTTTGGACTTGTGAGATTTATTGTAATTTATTGTAGTTTATTAAGGGTCATTCATTCATATTAATAGAGAAAGATGGTAGCCAACAGCCAGTGTTTAGACCACAGCAAAAGCAACCTTTTGAAGTGAAGGGGAGCTGGTGGAAAACACGACTAGACTGTAGATTGTTGTATAACTTATATATTTATAGGTTTAGGGATTGGATTCTGGTAATGATAATGGGTTTCATATGTGGGAAGAAAAATTTGTTTTTAAATTTGGGTTGATTAGATCTATTTAAAGGTTTGAAATAGGAGTTGTACCAGTGGACATGAATATACATTATGGAGGGCTATGATAGCACTTTTGAAGTGAATACCCATAATTACACTCAAGAATGTCTAATCAAACACAAGAACACTCATTTGCACATCAGTCTATGTACTTCTATTAATTAAAATTCTTTTTGAAATGTTTGTACAGAACAAAATCTGTCTTCTAAATGTTTGCAACAAGCAAGCAAACAAACAAATAAAGAGAACAAGAGGTAGTGAATTGGACAAGCAGTTTTGCAAGCAAGATTTGCCAAATAACAGAGTTTCAGAATCACAGAATGACTGGGGCTGGAACATGTTACTTTCTACAGTTCTTTGTTTAAATAGTGAATATGCTTTATTCCATGAATATAATTTAAATACCAGAATCATAGATTTATGGAATGTCTTGAGTTGGAAGGGCCCTTAAAGATCGTTTAGTTCCAACCTGCAACGGGCAGGGACAACTTCCACTAGACCAGGTTGCTCAGAGCCTCATCTAACCTGACTTTGAACACTCCCAGGGATGGGGCAACCATGACTTATATAGGTAACCTGTTCCTGTGGTTCATTAAACCTCATAGTGAAGAATTTCTTCCTAACATCTGATCTAAACCTATTCTGTCTCAGTTTGAAGTTATTTCCACTATTTCTGTGACTGTATGTCCTTGTAAAAAGTCTCTCTCCATCTTTCTTCTGGCTCTCTCAGGTACTGAAAGTCTGCAATTAGGTCACCAGGAAGCCTTCTCTTTTCCAGGGTCAACAATCTCAATTCCCTCAGCCTTTACTTGTAGAAAAGTTGCTCCATCCCTCTGATCAAAGTGGTGGCCCTTCTTTGGACTCACTCCAACAGGTCAATATCCTTCCTTTGCTGGGGACCTTTGATTTAACTGTAAGGTTATGAGAATCTGGCTCAGTTCTAACAAATACAGTCAATGTTCTCTAAAAATTATCATACTGTCAATATTTTATATAAAATACACATCTGAAAGACTTTTAAAAAGCAATAAGCTTGTTTATAATTCAGTTAGAGCAACTTATCATTGATACTTTAAGGAAGGCTTCCACTTAGTTTTGGTTTGTTTTTTTTTTTTTTTTCCCTTTTACCTCTTGGAGAAAAATCATTTGTGTTTGCTAATTTAAAAGTTTACAGTCCAAATTCTAGCAAGGAACTCAGACTCATTAATGAATTAATTAATTAGTTAATTTTTATTGCCAGCTGTATCCAGCTCGCTCACCTATATGCACTACACATCACAATTTTACACTCTTCATAGGAAGAAGCTCATTGTTCTCTCAGTCCAGAGAATAAAATGAATGCAACACATTATCTAGAATCCAAGTCAGTATACATCACATTTTTAGCTAGATTATCTGCTTCAACAACTATTCTCATTCTGGTTAGTTTTTCAGTCTAAATAGCCAGCTGCTGAAAGATGAAGATTAATCTTTCCAAACTACAAAGACAGGAAGAAAAAAGGAAAAAATAAAAAAGGAAACAATCCACAACTAAAATTGTCTTGCATTAAACCTTTCAATGTCATTTAATTTGGAAAAAGCAAATATTAGCCTGTCCCTTGGTCTCCAACCTCTTCCCAGTGGAAAATACACTGCTTTAGGCTTCCTTGCTAAACTTCTGATGCCATGCAAGTGTGAATGTCTTATTTCTTTACTATGATACTTTGGAGGGATTTATGTGTATAAGCTTCATTGATAATTAATTTTGAGACAAATCTTTGTGGAATACAGGATTCCTTTTGGGAAAAATTCTGATTTTGAACGGGAAGTATTTGTGTAAGTTTCTGTTTCGAAGAGAAAAGAAACACAATTTTTCTATCATAATTTCAGCAAATAATTGATGTTAAGAAATTCTGGGTAAACTGTCAGTGTTTTTTCAGTGAACAGATATTACTGTAGCATTTGGAGATGACAGTTTGCACTGGGAGAACGATCATGAGAAATTCCTCTGCAATGATGTATGTTATCGTTTCTCACTTAATCAATAGAATTTATCATTAAAGACACTGATTCAGCACAGTTATATTTTCAGGCATATAAACAGTCCCATTAACTTCAGTAACTGTGGATGACAAAATTGTTCAAACCAAGGCAGCTATTAATAATAGTAGCATTCAAATCTCATGCCCACAGAGGAAAGACCAAGGAAGCAACTCAGCAGGCATCATACAAAAAGAGGGAGATATCCCAGTTCTGCATGGAGCAGGAGGTTTCTCATAAATAATAGTAGTTTCTATAAATAATACAAATTTTATTGGACTGAAGAGATAACAAGTGCGGATGTTTCTGAAGGCTAACATACTTTTTTTTTCAAAATAAGAGTCCTATATTTAAAGTTTCTGCCCCAGGAATAAGTAATTCTTTTAAGGGTGAAACTCATCATCATGACTCATAACTCTGAACCCAAAGAAGAACTAAGCAAAATGCTCACAAGTGGAGCACCTTCTCCACTGATCTGTCAGAGAGTTTATGCACTTAGCAATACTGATTCACCAAATATCTAGAAAAGGCTTAAGTTAAGAAAGCACTCTCAAAATACAGACAGACAATACCTTATAATGACTACTGATTTCATTAGCACAGGCATTTTTGGCTAGATTTTCAATTACAATGTAGAGAACTGTATGTATGTATTCTAAAGATATTTCAGACTCCAGAGTTAAAATCTTCTATCCATTCCTCTGCCATGTAGAAATTTTCAAATGTGAAACTGCTTGTATAAAATGTGATGAAAAGTAAGGAAAGGTACAGCAGTATGAAATCCATGTTACTCTTTCTTACGGTTATCGTACTGTGACATATCTATCTAAAGAATTTCTTGTGCTTTTTGTATTTTTCTCTTCTGATCTGAAATGCTATCAATTTCCTTTCTATCCTGTAGACATACAGGTGAAGAATGAAGTGAAAAATTCAGGTAGAGGCATAAACCAAAAGAAAGGCTATTCCTCAGCTTGTTAAAAGCAATGGAAATATCCTTTCAGGTCACAGACTATGTGAGTAAGAATAATAGAGTTAATTTTCCTGATTCTGAGTGTTTCTGACAAGTGTTGAGGTTTAAGGTCCTTTTTGTAAGGAAGAGGAAGCTAGCCTTTCACTGATAAACCACTTTTTACAATGTTAGGGGTTTCCTTACATTCAACATGAAAAATACACTTTTTCTGTGTTGCTGGAAATTATTATACTTTTGGATAGGTTCAGCATATACTAAAATATCATTTGGAAAAAGTTATAACATAAAAATACCAGTTCTTTGTATATCTATTCAGATATTTTACTGTGCTTCCAAAGAGCAGCTAAAGATATTTACCTGCATTTTACAGAAGTAAAGAAACAGTCTTAGATCTTTATGTGATAATCATAGAATCACAGAATCACAGAATCACCAGGCTGGGAAAGAACTCTTAAGATCATCGAGTCCAACCCATGCCCTAACACCTCCACTAAACCATGGCACTGAGTGCCACATCCAGTCTTTTTTTAAACACATCCAGGGTTGGTGATTCCACCGCCTCCCTGGGCAGACAATTCCAGTATTTAACCACTCTTTCCGTGAAAAACTTTTTCTTAATATCTAACCTATATTTCCCTTGGCGCAGCTTAAGACTGTGTCCTCTTGTTCTGTCAGTTGCTGCCTGGAGAAAGAGACCAACCCCCACCTGACTACAACCACCTTTCAAGAAGTTGTAGAGAGTGATAAGGTCACCTCTGAGTCTCCTTTTCTCCAGGCTGAACAATCCCAGCTCCCTCAGACGTTCCTCATAGGGCTTGTGTTCCAAGTCTTTCACCAGCCTGGTTGCCCTCCTCTGGATGCGTTCAAGCGTCTCAACGTCCTTCCTGAACTGAGGGGCCCAGAGCTGGACACAGCACTCAAGGCGTGGCCTCGCCAGTGCCAAGTACAGGGGAAGAATTACTTCCCTGGTCCTGCTGGCCACACTGTTTTTAATACAGGCCAGCATGCCACTGGCCCTCTTGGCCACCTGGGCACACTGCTGGCTCATATTCAGTCGGCTGTCAACCAGTACCCCCAGGTCCCTTTCTGCCTGGGCACTGTCCAGCCACTCCGTCCCCAGCCTATAACGTTGCAGGGGGTTATTGTGGCCAAAATGCAGCACTCAGCACTTGGACTCATTAAACTTCATCCTACTGGACTCAACCCATCCATTCAACCATTCCAGGTCTCTCTGCAGAGCCCTCCTACCCTCCAATAAATCGACACAAGCTCCCAGCTTAGTATCATCCACAAATTTACTAATGAAAGACTCAATGGTTTTGCCAATATGGGTGTCAAAGTTTAAGAGATAGGTTTTAATACTTCACCTCTTCCTTTCCTTCAATGAAGGTTTAAAACAACTCTGCCAGGATTAGATATGCATAAACAGATTTTCTGACCAAAAGAACTCTGCTGTCATTCTTGTGATCTTCTCATTTTCTCTAAATACATGCAGGCACTCATTCAAAATATACAAGATGATTTTTTAACGGTCATTTTTGCATATGTACATGGGCCATAGATGACTATTAAGGGAAGCACCAGGTCTGGAATGAAAATGCAAATTGCAGAGCACCTAAATATCTCAGGGTAGAAGAAATCGACAGAGAACGTGAGAACATGGGACAACACGTTTGTTGTATTCTCCAGCTTTATGCTTAAAGGAATAGGATGTGAGGTTTCAGTTAACGTATACCATTTACCATATACTGCCAATATGGTACTGACATTTTTTTGTTAGGGTTTAAACCTATATAACCTTTGTATTAAAGACAGAAGTCCACACTGCCATTACCGTGCACAGAACCTCATCATGTAGACTTGTATTAAATCTGCTCTGAATTGCGTAATGAGTGCATCTTAAATGTATATGTGTTTATACATGTATGCTGATAGAATTACAAACGATGTCATATCAAACTCCAATTTAAAACTGCTTCAGCAGCCTATGTCTTTTAAAACCATTCAAGTTTTAAAAAACTGTTCAGGGAGCATGGACTGCCTCCTAGATCTTCCTGTAACACATCAGTTAATAAGACGGTATTATCTACCTCTTTCATTTTTATCTGTCTGTTTCCTGCCCTGAGATGACTCCTTTGGCAAGCTGATATGGTTAGTACTGTACCTTCTGCAGCACTATCAGTTCCACTGCTTCTCCATTTGGCAATCAGAAACTTGCTCAGTAAAATGTCATAGATAGTAGTAGTCGTGATACAATCTGCTGGTATTTTGTCTGTGTTAAGTGCCTGACGAGTTATAAAGAGTGCTTTAACAGGGTTCATGCTGAAGATCAAGATCTTTACCTGTTTTTGACTCCCTGTAACTAAGAAATAACCAAATATTTTATTAAAAGGTTATAATATTAGCAAACACTGATTTTTCAGAAGAGTCATGAGACTGGATTAAAATTTCATTCTACTAGAAAAAAAAAAAAAACCAAAACAAATAATGTTACTGTCTGTATTATAAACTTGTATGGATTTTGAAAGTCAGAAAATCTGACTTTCAAATTTGTTCTAAAAATAATGCCAAGAGTTTCGATATAAAGCTGTTGTCCAGGACTAGTGTTTCAAGGGGCAGAAAAAGAGTGTAATTATTTGACTGTATAAATTGTCTAAACATAATTTTTACCACATGTAAGACACCTTTACCACATGTTAAACATAAGGTAAAATTAGTTTAACCCCATTTTGTATGTCTAAAAGTTAGACATTTGTACTGTAGTCATGTTCAGTCTTCTTTCATATCCTAGTAGAAAAAGTAGGAACCTCCAGAGGTCTATTCATGTAATTTTTATTGCCCATCCTAACATGACATGAAATACCTTCTGGAGGTGGCTAATTGTGTCTTACTGACTGCCAAAATGTCATGTGACAGAAATCTGTCAGACATGGAACTGTTAGATGACCAAGTCAGGGTAGGTCAGAATATGAACTCTAATTTTTCAAGGCAAGATTTGTCTATCTCCTGTGTTATTTTCAGGAGATCTAAGGGGATCCTATAATCCTACACTGCTGACTTGCATCACACAATTTATGTATGTGGGAAAAAACCACTTTTGTCTCACCTCTACCTTGAGACTGGAGTGGAATAAAAAAAAAATTTAAGGTAATAAAAGAAAAATTGATACCGTCTCTCCGATGAGCCAGGCAATGCAGCTACATGGACTACTAATGAATTCTCAAACTAGACATAGGCTATAACAGCTACATAAAGCAAACAAAACAAAAAAAGTGTTGAGTGAACATGAGAAGCAAAATAGGAAGTTACTGTTTTAGGTAGGTACAACGTCACGCTAAAGTTTTGTGTCCTGATATCTTAGAACAGAAGAGCTAGCACTTAATTTCCCTTATTTGTGGAGACCTGCTTTGTAACCATTTCAACAGGTTTCTAATAAAAATAAAAGCATAACACACCAGTCCTAATACCTTTTAATTAATTTCAGTCTTGTTAACCACTAGTCTAACTTAGAGCATTTTGGTTTTAAGAATAGAATAGATTGTGAATATATGAAATTTATAATGTGTGGCAGCCTGTACAGTTTCATAAATTGAATGGAAACATTGAATTGACAAAAGGAAAATATGTAACGACTTGGAAGAAAGCTGTGATCTGAATAGCTGAAGAGCATCCTAGATCCAGTTAATCATCTTTCAATGAGAGTTAACATCAAGGCAATAAAACCTCTCCATGACACCAATCAGTACTCTACATCATAAGACATGTGATTTTAAAAAGCCCTTTAAGAAGATAGTTGTAATTAATTATCAAAATCAAGTTATTGTTTGAAACTGACTATAATTGAGATGTCCTTAAACCTAAGGCTAAAAGAAGAAACCTTGTAAATCAATGTGACAGAAAAGTAATGAGAACAATTATTTATCTGCAGTGCCATCATGATTTATTTGTATTTATGTTGTGTTTCTACTTATGAGTGATTCCTCTCACTTGAAAAACTGAATTCCTATACTGTATTTATAAAATATCCAATCTTTAGACTTTTTACAATATATAAAGAATTTTTGAAATTAAGACTCAATATGTGTGGTAAGTAAAAATGAACTGTCTACTATATGTGAGTGTATTAGGGGAGAAAATGTACATGGTCAATATCTGTCCCTGAGGCAAACTAGTACAGACTAGACTGTGCTGATACTTTTAAACTCTTTTATCCTCTAAAAAATGTCAGCATCCAAACTGTTGATTGGGAATGGTCCCCTGCCCATGTTAACTGCTGAATCACACAGACAAATTGCTTTGGAAAGTCAAGTTGGATGTATCAAAAACATGCAGGGATCACTATAGAAAGATAATGAAAACTAGAAATACATATATTTTGAAAGGGGCTTCAGTTAGAAGTTTTCAAAGACTCAGGAGGAGTGGTATTTTCACATTATTATTCTTTTAGATAATAAAAATGTAGTTAATTTACATGCATGAAGTCATGGTGTTACAGTTTATTCTTCACTTTATGAACAAATATAAATTAAAATGTATGAGTCTTTTTTTAAGAATAGTTGAAATGTAAGCCTGAACAAAAGAATATAAGAAATCTAATGCATTTTTGCTGATAAGTTGCAGTAAAAAGACAGCTCAGTACTGTAGCACATCATGCTGTTGAGGCATGTTTGTCTGAGGGTGTGAATATGTGAATAAGGAAAAAATAAAAAAGGAAAAAACCCACAAAAGTCCCCCTAAACAAACAAAAAACCAAAACCCCACAACCTTGGACAAATTACAGAAAATATATTCATTATATTGTTATTCTCAGGGAAGTACATTATGGAGCTGTGTTGGATTCATCTTCAGAGATAAAACCTGACTTCTTATTCCCAGCAAATGCAGAATGGTAATGGAAGTGCAATTAAATGGAGGACAGGAGGGACAAACAGATTTTGTGGCAGATGGATAATTTAGCAACAAAGTTAGTTCTAATGTTATTACAAATCTTGCTAAATTTGCAGTCAGGTGGTAGTGGAATGTGGGGCATGTCGTCATGGGTGCATATTGGAAAAAAAGTCAGAGAAGAAAACAAAGTGATATTGTGCTTTATGTCAACAAATTAACTAAATATATAGAGCTGTGTTATAGAAGATACAAAAGGCTGTTCAGTTGCTTTTGAAACTGGATTTGAGGAGAAACAGACAGAACATGATGCAGGTTTTGGATACTGACATCCTGATCAGACAGTTTTTCATTAATGCTTCGAAACAGGTGAAGAAGTCTCACGGTTGCAATACAAAGTTATTGAGGAGGACTTCAACTACTCCAACATTTTCCAGATATGGTTGAACACAAGCAAGCCGGGAGAATTCTGGAGTGCATTAAGAACAGTGTCTTGATACAGATGTTGTATAGATGAAGGCGAGAAGTCAGATCTGCCAGAACTGCTGCTTCTGAATAAAAACGAGTAGTGTGATTGGTGAACAGCAACCTTCATTACAAGTTCTATCAAAGGATTTAATTAAGTATGCTCAGGAAAATGAGGGAGAGCGAAGGTGTAGTCAAGGCATGGGATCTAGAATATGAGACTTTTGCTTATTCAGGTAATTGGTAGAAAGAATCTCTTGGATGCTGTTTCAAATGGAAAAATAAAGAAAAAAGGGAAAAAAAAAGGAGAAAAAACCTCCATCCTCAGCAACTCAAATCTCAAGATAGTTGGTTATTGCAGAGGAGAAACTCCTCATAGCACAAGTATGGTCCATGAAATTAGATTGTCTTGACATAAGGCCATGGATAAAAAATCCTGATTGTACTCAAATGCAAATAGAAAGAGTATGGAAGGAGGAAATAGAGATTTCCTACTAGAAGAAAAATAAGAATTTTACATGAGATGCATCGATAGAATTAGGCAATTAAGAAAGCTAAAGCTTATATTTGAAACTGGGAATGTGAAAGTCAGCAAGAAGGGTTTTGTGAGTATGTTGACAACAATCAGAACAGAAACCAAAGATGATGTAGGCTTGCTATTACTGAGCTAGTGAATAGCTGGTGATGGAGAATTAGAAGGCAGAGATACTAATTTTCTCATTTGTATCAGTTTGTACTTGCAATGTCTGCTGTCAGGCCTCCCATGCCTGACTAAATGAAGTACAACTTAACAGCAGGAAAAAATCAAGTTAGGGATCATGTTAACAAACTGTACAAACATTCAATGGGGACAGACTGAAGACATTAGAGACTTCTGAGAGACATGTCAGATGCCATTTCAAGGTCTCTGTCTGTCATCTTCAAAGAGTTGTACCTGTCAAAGGAGTTCCCTGTAGCATGGAAAAAAATTATTATGCCCGTCTTCTAAACTGGAAAGAAGAGCCAAGGTAATACAGGCTGTCTGTGAAGAAAATGCAGCAAATCTTTTTGGAAGATATTTCCAAGGAAAAAGTGGTTGGAAATAGCTAGCATGGACTCACTAAGGGCAAATCATGCCTGTTCAGTATGATTGTCTTCTACACCAAGTTAACTGGCTGACTGGGCAAGTGCAGCAGGGTCAGCTGTAAAATCTCTATAGCATAACTGAAAAGAAGTGGCCTAAAAAGATGGAGAAAACATAGCTAACACTTACTGGGCTGATAAAAATCTTGCTTATAAGTCGTCAGCAGTTCAAAAGCATATTTTTGAGTGTTGTTCCTTTGAGATTATTGCTAGGGCTCATCCTGATTTTTATTAATGAGATCTTTATTAATGACTATGATAGTGTGCTCCCCACCCTCACTTTTTCTGCTTAAGCAGTAGCCCCCAGTGATTGTAGTGATGGCTGCACCTGGCATACAGGTAATGCAATAGTTAAGGGCCATAAATCTTGCTCAGCACCTAAGAGACATAAGTGTTGCTCAACAGCTGAGGGATAGTCAAGCATGTGCCAACTCAAAACATGGTTGCTTTGCAAGAAAGGTCTGTACGTCAGTTATCTTACTCCATAAATAGTGGACAGTTCAGGGGCTAGTGAGTTCTCCTGCATAGCAGCGTTCTGCACACCAGGATCTCCCCTTGCATAGGAACAGCTCACAAGGTTACTGCTCAAGGCTGAGGGAATCCTTACCTTGTTGGACACTTGGTAAGTGAACTGGACTAAGTGTGCTCAAACAGCAATTTTTGCTGAGTGATAGAAAGGACTGCTTGTGCACATGTAGTCCTTTAGACATAAACCACTGACCAAGCCTGATGAGCCATATTGTCTTGTCTATGCGGATCCAGCCAGACCTAAACTCTTTTCAGAAAGGAGTTTAGAACTCAAAGTGGTCCTTTTTGAATCTCATGACTCATCAGGAATGTCTTCCTGAGGGTTTTATCTGACTCTGTACTCTACGCGCTAAATGAGTGCCTTGCCATTGAATCTTGTTGAATCACTGCTGCATTTCCTATCAAGCTTAGTTAAATCGCTGCTCTGTATCAATAAACATACCACTATTTCTCTCTTACAAGTGAAATATGTCACTCCATCCATGACGATGACTCAGTGAGTTTGCAGAAGAAAGCAAGTTTGGGAAGTAGATTTTACAGAGTCATTCAGAGAGAATTCCAGGAGCTGGAGGAATGGGCTGGTAGAAACATCATGAAATTCATCTTATAGGAACAAAAAGTGCTATGCTTGGGATGCAATAAGACCATGCCACAATGTAGGTGGATGCTGACTGGATGGAGAGTAATTTTGTATGAATGAATCTGGTGGGCCTAGATGTCCACTAGTTGAGCATGAATCAGCTATCTCTGTTTCACTGAAGGCTAAAGTTTTACTGGTCTGCATTAGGACGAGCATAGCCAGCAGGTGATGGGAAGCAACTGTGCTCCCCTGTGGGGTCTTTCTGAGGCTGCACTTGAAGCAATGTTTCTAGTTTAGGGGTCCAGGAGAAAGACTGAAAAACTGAACAATGAAGAGGCAAGAGGAACTTATGAAATAAAGAAAGGCTGAGGAAGCTGGGTTTTTTCAACATGGAAAAGAGAATGTTGAGAGACAACCTATATGCTGCATTCAGCTACCTTTTACTTGTTAGAGAGAGGAGAGTGCCAGAATATTGTCCAAGGTGCAAAGTAAAAAGTTTAGAGACCATGGTAGTTGACAGCTGCCATAATGGAAATTGACTCTGTATATGCAAATTCACAGTGAGGACAAACACTGGAAGAGGTTCTCCAAACAGGCTGGATGATCTTAATTTTTGGAGATACTAAAAACTCAGCTGTAGAAGGTCCTGAGCATCCTCACCTAACATATAGCAGGAGATGAGATCAGACGACTGTCCAGTCTAAAGTACTGTATGTTCATACTGGAATATTTTGCTCTCCTTTACTACTTTTGTTTTTTACATACTTTAAGTGATAGTGTATCTTATCCTGCCAAGTAGCCAGCTAGCCATGGCTATCATTATGTAACATATACTGAAATATTAAGAGTTTGGGTTTTTTGGAGTGAAGGTGTTTCAGGAATTTTTGAAGTGTAATTTTTCTGCATTGTTGTTTAAGTATCCTCTAAAAGAGAACTTGTGAGTTTTCTAATTTCAAGACACTATACAGGCCTAATGAAAAAAATTATCTAGTTTAGGAGCAGCTCAGAAAATTAGAATCAATGCACCACAGTGTGAATGTACACCATTTTAAACAAAATTAATAGCTTATAGATTAGACCTAGTTATTCTATTAAAGATGAAAATAACAGCTGGCAGCCACATTCTATTTTTGGCTGTTATATACCTGCACCCCATCGCTTGTTCGTTGTTTCCTCTTAACATTGGTATTCATAGCATGTTTTCTTGAAAGCAGAGATAATAAAACAATACCACTGTGGTCTTCTCCACGGCAGAGCCCTGCAAGAGATCTGTCTCTCTGAGTAATCAGTGATTTACAGTCAATCTTATTCTATTGCTTTTTTTTCTCTATCTCCCTCAAGGTAACAGCACTAAAGGAAAAAGATGCTTTCAAATCATACAGTGAAGTTAGAAACATGTCAATAACAGGTTCACTTGGTGATTCTGGAAATCATAACACTATACCTTTTTTATAAATAAGTACAAGAGAACTCTCTGTCTAGTACACATAGGAGTGCTTTCTATTAAGCACTTTAATATTTCCATAATACCTAATTAGTGTCTGTTACTTCTTTCACAGCCAGGGAACAAAAAACTCTTTGCCAAGGAAGAACTGGAGCTCATTCCAATTTACTGATGAAGAAATTAAGCTTCAGAGACCAGCTATGACTTCCCAAGGTCCTTATGGCAGAAAGGAGGGCAAAGAAACAATTTAACTTTGCTTTTTCCCTACACCTCAACTGCCTTACATGTCACAGTACAAAGGCTGAAGAAAACACCGTAGGGTAATCCTGGTACAAGTTCAGATAGAAAAGAGGTGTCTCTAGGGCAGCCTGCAGAGCAAAGCACTATTAAGGTTTTCAACAATAATAAAAGAGTCAAAATATGCTAGGTCTTCTGATAGAGAGGCCTTCAGCACTATTCCTGCTGTACCAGCCAGCTCTCCAGCTCTGAGTTCAGGGTTTGGATAAGGTTGGCTGCTGTTGATCTGAACTGGATGTGCAGTGCCGTGAGAAGCCTATGCTTTCTAAGCCTTAAGAAAATTCAGGACTTCCCTATACCTTGGTCATAGCACTGAAGGAAGTCAACTTACCGGCTAAAAAGTATAGATAGAAAACCAATTTGATTCTTTTCCCTGATCTGTAAGTTGGTCTAAGAGGACACATATTCTCTAAGAGGAATACTTCTAAGAATTTGGAATTTTGATTCAGTTTCCTAACTTAACATCTTCCTTATTCTTCATTCATAAAAAGTACCAGGGGTGCTTTGAAAAAATCAGGTAACAGAATTTGATTTTAATTAACAAAGGTACTCAATGAAATATAAATGTTTGGGATAGGAATATTCTATAAGGAGCATGGTATCTACTGCTTTTTGCAGTAGTTATTGTGTAATAACCAAACTTGTTTTCAGTATGTTTTATTTTGCCCCCCACTTTATGCTGAAAGTCTATAGAAAGTCTGGATTGTGGAACTCACTAAGCAGATATGTTATAATCACTTCACATACATGTACTTTTTGGACCTTAAGTGCATACTCTTGCTTAAGAACTCCTGGGTAATTATGTACATACCAGCATTTTCTAAGTGTGCAGATTTTACATTTCTGGAATAACAGGCATTATAACGAGACTTCTTCTATAGCTCTGTCCAGACAGAAAAGGCAGAAAATGTATGAAGAGCTGGCTTTTTCTCAGTGAAAGAAATATTTGCTAATACTTGTCCATAAGCACTTACTTTTGTGCATACGACACAAGTCAAAATTTATTACATTGTGTATTCTGAAAAAATATACAACTGATTTACCTTTTACAAGTAGACTAAAAAAATTAATTCCTCACAATGTTTTTAACATTTTTGATAAACTTTAACATTTTAATGAACTTAAACATAGAGTCATTTAATAACAATTTTGTGCAAAAGAAATATGAAGCTCAATGAAGGATATACATTAATTGATTGTAATATTTCAGTTGAAAAGTTCACATCGAGGCTCAAAACACTACTTCAGTTTTTGCATTCACCTGAAATAACTAGAGTACTTAGCTCTGAATAACTGGGAGTAGAACAGGTCACTCTGTACATTTGCTTGAGGATGTCAGGTACATGACAGTGGGATAATGAAAAATGCAGAAATAGAACAGAAAATGAAGCAGGTTTCTACTCATGAAACTTGAAGTGAAATTAAAGGAAAGAAATTAAACTTGTTTTGATAGAGCTACTAGTAAAATCATGTGCTCACTGTAAGAAAGCTTTGTGAATATGGATTATACAGGAATCACTCTGATCTTTATTTCAAAACTCAGCTACGAATGGCAGTTCTTTTTCATCCTCTTCAATTAGAGAAAAAACTCACATATTTATTTTAGTAACATTAGCTCATTTGACAGCTTTGGACATTAGCAAACACAAATACAGAGTACTTGTATTCTCCTAAATCAGTGTGAAAAAGACAGCACCAATATATAAGTTAAAATTTTTATTTAGATAATGAATCAGAAACATTATGGTATGGATTGAAGGAAGAGAAAGTAGTTTTACTTACAGACCTAAAGCTTCACAGAAATAAACAAAATACTTTGAATGTATGTTACCTTTCTATTTATGAACTAAAGGTTATTTTAATATTAAATGATATAATAACCAAATAGTTTCAAGTGTAAGGAACCTACCGTGGAAAGGGACACCTTCCACTAGACCAGGTTGCTCAGAGCCCCATCCAGCCTGGCCTGGAACACTGCTGGGGATGGGGCATCCACAGCTTCTCTGGGTGACTTGTGCCAGTGCCTCACGACCCTCACAGTAAAGAATTTTTTCCCAGTATCTAATGTAATATTACCCTTTTTCAGTCTGAAGCCATTCCGCATTGTCCTATCACTACATGCCCTTGTGAAAAGCTCCACTGGAAAAAAAATGACAGATTGCTTGAACAAGAATATTTTATGATGTTTGTAAAATAAATAAAGAGAACCCAGTATTTTTGTGGATACTACTTCAAAAAAATTAACCAAGACAATTATAAATATCTTTTCACAATTAACAGAACTACTCAGTCATAGCTATCTGTAAGTGCCAAACGGTGACTCCTCCGTGCAGCTATTTAAAACCATATTATGTTTTCATGTTCAAAAATTACATGGTTATTTCAGATTTTGTATAACTTATTGAATATTTGGGGATTATCATGTTCATTTCGTGAAAACAGGATTTTTCTCTAATAAACACATTCTTGTGCATGCTTATTTATCCAGCTTACTAGTAACTGGATAAATATGCTTTGAGACACTGTTCCCACAGTTTTGTCTAGTACAAAAGAGTGAAATAACAATACAAAAGTATAGAAAAGTCTCTTTTTTTCTGTTGTTTAAAACACTTTTTCCTGCTTTATTTTCCCATCTGGTTAATATATTAATTTTATCCAATATAATTCTTGTAATTTTGTGTCTTTAGGTAAATTTTATTGGTCTTCTGAAAATGAGATATTTTTATTGTCTGTAGTCAAGATTTCATTCCTCTGCCAGCATATGTGACTGCATACTTTCATCAAACAAGATACTTCATTGCCATATATGTGCCAAATATTTACAGAAGAAAATGACTAAAGGAAAGCAAAATCACCTACACATATCATACAGATATGTGATTAACAGCTTCCAGATTTTAAATTAAGGAAGATACATTGAGGAGGCTTATTAAAGAGATTGAGGCCATTATGTCTAGATTTAATCAGCTGGACTTGGAAGATCAGCAATTTAGAACATCTTTATCTCTAATTATGCCCTGGATGACCAAGTTTAACAACAAAAGAAAAGATACTCATCAACCCACTGCCTCTAAGTGGCTCACAGACATCAGAGAAACACAGGCAAATGGTTGGTTTATGAAGTTGTTCCAGTATGCCTGTCTTCCCATTTGCTTCCAGGATTTAGATCAATGATATGCTTGAAACAGAAAATAAGGTTCTAGAGTTGAACCACTCTTCAAACAGGGAAAAGAGCAGCTGTGATTATGAGCTGAATTAAATAAAAATAAACTTATGTCTCTGCATTTTCACAAGGCAGATCTTCCACTTCAGTCTATGAATCTGTGAATTGCAGAAAGTGACGCGGTCATCTTTGGTTACTTCAGAAAATTTCCTTCTTTTCATCGTTTCTAAGGCTTGGATTTTGTTCAGTGCAAGAAAGTACACTGGTCTCAGGAGTTTCCTAATCTCATCATGTGCCAGAAGATCACGATTCGCTGTATTCCTTTTATTGCTTCTGTTCTACTCTTCAGAAAGCTCTTCCAATGGCACATGGACGTGGTCCATAGTTAATTTCCTGTTAAAATCATAAACTGAGGTAATGCAGATATCTAGTCTTCTTCACTGTTGCCTGTCCAAAAATCATGCAATTCTTAGTCTTTGTACCCTAAACACCTCCTATGCAATCTATCACACTTTCCATCTTAGCCCCAAGACTAAACAATGTTGTGTAATGTTGAGGTCTTGTACTGAGGAGCAGCACAAATACATGGACATCTTTCTAGCAGCAGAAGACTGTTAGGCTTTTGAATGTCCTTCTTGGACCCAAATTCCTCTAAGAGGTTCAGACAGCAATTCAGAGTAGGCTGGAGCAGAATTGCCAGAAGAGTAAGGAAAACTCTGGCCCACAGGCTCTTACCTTGCTTCAGATAATACATGGAAACTTCCCAGGGTACTGCAGATTCAGATGCTTTAATTTGCTGCCTTGCCTTACAGCTTGGGATCCTCCAGGCAAGTAGAGCTCATGTCACTTTATCATCATCTTCTTCTTACGCCAGGAAGACAGCTGCTACAGACACCACTGCTCACAGCTTAGTCTTGAGTAAGAAAGGTGGCATATTACGTGACAAAAGCCGGGACAGAGGATTCTCTGCCTCACGTCCAGTACATGGGTGAGTGACTGGAAGCAATGTATCCTGAAGTATCCCCGTGAATTAAAAGTGGACAAATATGGGTCTGGGAGGGGTGAAGACATAAATAAAATGGTAAGATGCCGAATTTTATTTCATATGATCTTCCACACTTTTTTGGTTCTTTTTTTGTCCTATCTCTCATCAAATATATTCCATAAATTATGCCTTCTTAATTTAAAGATGATTAATGTCTTAGAGTGAACCTGGATGAGTCTGCAGATATATCCAAGACCAGTATGGAGAAACAGAAATAACTATAAGATGGATTTGAAGAAACAACCCTGCTTAATATATGTTAAAAAAAATATGTCAACAAAAGCTTCAGCAAATTTCTGTTTACAGGGTGAAAGCAGGTTATATTTTTTCTGGTGTGGCTACTTGGGAATTAATAAATTTACACTAAACTGATCTGGAATTTCTGAATGACTGCGATGTTTTCTTTTTCTTCTTTGCACCAGTTTTGGTAAGATGATAAGCACTGCAGTATCACTCTTGCATTTTATAGCCATTGCACTAAAATTAGCAGGAAAACAAACAAGTCTGAAATAGAACAGTGTATCCATGGAAACTGTGTACACAATGGTATTGAAAATTTTATATTGAATCAGAGAAATTAATTAGTAGGATGAGGAATAAAACTCAGATTTCCACATTTTCACTAAGTGCAACAATTTCATGGCCTTCCTTTATTTAGGAAAGAACAGTCCTGAAAAATGTGGGGCATCATGCTAAATGGATCACATGATCTGATTTTCTTTTCCTTTTGTCAGTCCCGGAGAAGTGACAAGCTTCATAGCATGCTTAATTATTTCCCAAATAAGAATTTTCAGTATCAATGCAGAAAAGTGTGTCTAGAGTATGCACCTAGATAGTAAAGAATTTTCTTTGCTGTATCTGAGCAAAATCTTTATGTGGATTAATCCATACGAACTTGTTTAGATAACACACACAAATGCCACCATCTACTTAGCATTCTTCCAAATGTCACATTTCTCAAAATAATAAAAATATTTATTTTAGAAACTAAGAACAAGTTAAGTTATATCAAGAATTAATAACAAAGCTGTAAAAAAAAAGGCAATGAACAGGGAGTTCTAAGATTAAAAATAAAATCAGAGCTTTACTTAAATTTGATTCTGAATGAAAAGTATAAAGATGTCATATAAAAGCCAATGACTACTTTTACTTAAAAAATAAAGATAGGGAAAAAACCCCATTAACTCCAGTGTGGCATTTGCCTAGTGATTACACTTGTGAGATTACCTTGAAAAATACTGTTTTGACTCTGGAGAGGAGTTACTGCTGATTACCAAAAATATAAATATAAAAGAAAATAGTAGTTCTTCTATTGATCTGTTCAAAGATATCCTGTGAATTTAACTTAAACACGTATGGTTTTTAAATTTTTTCTTTTCCTTTTGCTAAAGAATGTAGGAAGATAATTTGGCTTTCAGTGTCACACTTTGAGTAAGAAATTTTGTTTAGAAGCTGCAATTAAATAATTCAGAAATAATTAATTCAGAAGACATCCCATTAAATTAGAACCCTCCCCACTGGTTAACTTGGTGCCAAAATGTATTGTTTAATTTATCATTCTTAGTATTTTTAGAAGGCCTCAAGGCAGGGAATGAAGCAATAATAAATAGGGAATAGTGGATAATTAGAGAAGGAAATGTGGAACAAAATTACTAAGGGCTTTAGGTGAAGTTCATTATTACTATTTAATAGTGCCCAAGAGCATTTGATCAAATTATGGATCATGTTTAAAAGTGGGCTGAGAAAAATCCTAGTGGAGGAGAGTTTTCTCACTACCATTTTCAGAATTTTGCAGTAAGTTTTACAGAATTTATCAAGGAGTAAAAAAGCAAAAGCATACTGACCAAACCTTCTATTCTATCACACACAACGCTCTAGTGAGATTTGAAGAAAACGGAGGTTCTTCATTCCCTCAGATATTGTTCAAGATGTGAGTATTACATGATTAAGCAGCAAAGAACTTCAAGAATGAGTGATAAGGTGACACATTGTGAGTGCAGCCCTTAGGGCTTTTAAGCCCAAGGTATAGTAGATTTTTTTTTTTTTTTTTTTAATTCCCCAGGGTATTTGCTTTTTAGCTGCATCCTAAAAGAAGCACATTTTTAACACAGATCTTTAGAGCTGACTTGAGTTTTTGGGGCTTTTTTTTTCATTCCATAATTTTCTTTATGCATTTATGTTATTTCTGTTAATTATAGTATAAAAATATGCTGAAAATATTTTTGAACAAAAACATGTGCAAAATTACAGAACTCACCTTTTCACTCTTCAAAAAATCAAGATTCTCTCTGACATTTTTCAGAAGGCTTATAAGAATGAGAGAGCATGAAATCCACAGCACACAGCAAATAAGAGCATTTAATTTAAGCAATAAATGAGATTTTAATATATGGAATATTCTTCTATATTTAAATAGGTTTTCTGAAAATCTGCAACTCTGATATATTAAATAATTACTTTTTTTAATGTCTTCCTATGCTTTGAAAAAAACAAAAGGAAAGAAAGGAAGAAAAAAAAAAAAAGAGCAAACCCCTTCTGATCTGTATTCCACAATAGCAGAATCGGGGAATAGAATAAGTAACTTAATTATTTCTGAAAATTTCCCTTCCAGGCGAACAGCTACATTTTCAGATATATATGCTGACTCAAAGTAAAATGATGCCTGTTAAATATAAAGAATTTTGTGGGATGGAAATTCTAATTATTCAGCAGTTCTGTTCCTTAGAAAATAGAGATCTCCATCTTTAGACATTTGATTCCGTAGACATAGCGGTCTGGACATTAGGCTACTTTTTTTTTTTTTCTTTCCTAATAAATTTTGTTAACAGCAAAGGAATCAAGCTGGTTTACCTTTGAACTAAGTTTGCATGACTGGGCAAACTGTTCAATGTGTTTCATTTGATATTTTGAAAGTTTATAAAACCACTAGCACAGTTTAAAAAAGAATTCTAGTGGTAACAGGACTGGCAGTAAAAGTAAGAATAAAGCACTATTCACAATGTATGAAATGCCTTAATTTTTACTTTAAGTAGAGAAGCAGGGTGTTAACAACCTCTTTCAATATGGGAATGACTGAAAGAGAATACTAATTTGAATACAAAGCTGTTATATCATTATGCAGTTTGAGATATCGTGATGAGGTCGTAGAAAATACCACCAGATTTTCACGTGACAGGACTGAAAGCCTTTAGATTCAAGAGGGCCAGAATGTCAAAAAAAAAAAAAAAGGAGAAATCTGATTGTCAGCCAGGGAAAAGAAGTCAATTATTTGGATGGATTTGGCACCTAATTTCTGTCACTGTGGTTGCTGAGCACTCTTTAAACCAATCCAGAGTATGCAGAAAGACGATGGAGCAATTATCCTTGAGACTGTCCATAGTGCAGAATGTATATTATTTATGGATCCCAGAAAGACAGCCTACAGCTCTGTCAGACAGTCTTGTGCGACTTGGGCCTCCTCTCTCTTATGTGCTGTATTCAGAGGCATTCTCTGATCTGCCTGTTGTATTCTGTAATGATATTCACAGCCGTAACCTTGAAAATGAATTATTTACTGTGAAGGCTGGCTGTGTTATCATGTGTGTAAATCCCTCTACGACACTTCCTACTGCACGTGTGCAAGTACTTACATCTGATTCATCACATCGGGAAATCGTATCGCTTAAACACTTATTTCAAAGTCATACCCTTCCTACCTGAAAAGTGGAAGAAAATAGTTAAGCAGATATCTCTGAGTATTTCAAGGAAAAGGTCAGATGAGTCTAAAAAGCATAAAAATATAGCAGTACACGTTTTAATTGGTTGGACTACATTATTCTGGACTTTTTAATTTGCTTGACCAACTGCTCTGACACACATCTGCAAAAACAGAGAACTCCAAATATGCTCAAAAGAGAAAATTTTCCTTTTTGTCTTGGGAGGAGCATTCAGCTTCTGTGTGAAGTGAAGCTGGGGTCATCGTTGCAATTTAAATAATGCTTTATCAATAATGTAGAAGTTGATTTTAACAATCTATTTCTTGCTGTGTTTTCTCTGCTGTTTTTTCTTCTGAAAAATTGTGCAGACAAAGTATATTTACCTTACCATGATAATGGTGGAGATAACATTTCTTAAGCAAGGGATTTTAGCATTTTGATGCTAATTTATAATTGCTGAAAGTTTCTCAGCTCATGATTTTTCCAGTTTCAGTTTTATTCATATTGTCTATTATTCCTTTAGTCTTACTACCAAGATAATTCTTTACTTGTCTTTTTTTTAACATATAATTTTTTATTAAATCTTATTACTCATCCACTATCAAATTCACCTGTGTGTTCTTCTGTAGTCATTGACAATGTTCACCTATAAATCTTAGATGTCATGTACATGGCTCATTTTTTAAGAATTTTGTGATCTCCAGAACAGATTTAAGAAATAACTACCACTACTATTTTGCATTTACAGCATCTTTTAAATGAAGATTACAATGGAATTTAAGATCACAAATTAAGCTTCACAACGACCTTGAAAACCTGAAATATCAATTCCTGTTCTTCTGCATTTTGAAACATAAAGATCAGAAAACTGATCAAGGAAAAATAAAAAATATTCACAAGAGTTAAATGAATGTTCTAATATTTTTCAGAAGGAAAAGTCACTGCTACTTTTGAAAATCAAGATGACTTTAAATATGAATTATTAATCTAAAGATACAGACAGTCAGTTTTAGATATAATTTACATTACACATCTTAGGATATGTAACTGTTACAGTCTGCATAATAATTAGGTCAATAGAAAGACAGTGCCTTCCAGACAGGAATAGGTTTGGGTCAGCCTGTGAGGTAATTCATCAATCTTGGTACAGTGCCTCCCAGGCAAGTAACTATTCACTTTGGTCTGGAAGAGAAGGCGGAACAGAAATGTCTCCCAGGTAGAAAATTAAATGGGTCAGCCTTGGAGGCAGCCCAGATAGGTGACTGTTCAGCTTTACTTGAAAATGGATTAACATACTAAGGTCATTCCTGAGTACATAACTATTGGCTCCTGCTCAGATGACAAGCCATTATTCATGGACTTCCTTCTATTTGAAGGGCTGCTTATGGCAGCTTATCTTAAAAATAGATTATGAGATGGTTAGCCTTTGTCTTTAATAATAAAGTCCTGTTTGTGAACACGAGTGTATGTTTTACCAGGACATAAGAAATCACTGACCCTGTTGATTGTATCTTTGCCAGGGATAGTAAAAGACATTCCCTCAGCTGGTAGTGCCACAACTGAGACCACATGTTAATGTATAGGAAAGATGCAAAGTATACTGCTGGTATGTAAGCCTTTGGCAGGTGTGAAAGCCTAGAGAGCATATGCTTACCTGGAGTACATATGTTCCTGACTTGGAAGAGAACATCAAGAGCTTCATATATTTAAACTGGATTTTTAATCATGTCCATCTGAAAAGTGAAAATAGTGTATTATTTGAGGAAAATACACTGAAAACTCACACAATTATTAAAGTAAGAAGGTCAGCCAGAGCCATGAAACAGAAAACACAGGCATAAGAGACTAGACTAAACAGGATAGGAGGTCTGAGAGGAAAGATGAAAAGTACCAGACTAGTACACAACACAACAAGATTCTTTGTCCTATTTCCTCTCTTTCTTTTTATTTTTTCATAAGCTCTTGTCAGTATGTTCTGCATTGTGGCTGTAAGATAATAAAAGAGAACATGTTATTATTTGAGGAGAGGGAGCCAAGTGAAGAATAGAGGGCATCCAATAAATTGGAAACTCTGATAGGTCTTGCTGAGTGCCAAATGGCATATGCATAAATTAGCAACACTGAAGGAATTCTGGCAGTGATGAATCAGAGAAAGGGCAGTTTTTTATGGGAAGGCCAAGAGAGATCAGACGGTCTACGGTGCACTTAATGATGCTGCAGGAGACAGAAGGCGGTAAGAGAAAGCGGAAACTTTGGATTTGGATTAATTAAGGAAGATACATATTTCCTATGTAACTCATGACAAACTACGATACCTTATACTGAAAGCCAAGGCTCTGAGACATATGTTAGGATACTTCGCAGTGATTATGTCCAGATTTTAAAAGGGAAAAATAGAAAAATACAGATGTTCAAGAAAAACTGCCACAAAAAAAAAAAAAATAACATTAAAGGCTATAATGAATCAGTATCTTATGACAGACAGCTTACTGTAATATCTGTTAGGATTTTATGCAGTGAATATTTAATGTAAATGCTTAAGCTCTACCTGGAAGAGACCTGGTTCCCTTTCTAAGTGAATGCTTTCATTACTAGTTAATAAGATGTTTCGTATATTTTGTTCTTTGTGTAGTCCCGTAAATCCAAAAACTATACTAAGGAAGAATACAGAGCAACTCTGTTGCTCCACTTTAACCCTACCTTTTCCTATTGTCAGTGTTATATATCCTATAATGTGTAAAACGGAGGTTGGGTTACCTGACTGTTGGTCTCATTTCATGCCTCAGCATTTTAAGTCTAGGTTGCTTAACCAAAAAGGATGAATGTGGCACAGCCATGCTTGTGTATTTCATCAGTAAAAGACTGAATTTTCTTGGATAGGATTAAACTCACTGTAGAGGTCTAAAGTTTACTGTCAAAATCACCATCAGTTGCCCTTTTATAGTTTAAGAGGAGAAATAAGCACCACCAGAGTGCCATCCATCAGCTGTATTTCAGATTCTGTTTTAGACAGAACTACACCTTAAAAGGGCCTTGAATTTCCTAAATGACTGAAGATTTGCTGTTCAAGTGAAGGTCAAATATCACAGGCTATTTTAGTGGGTGAAGAGTTTTCTATTTGTTTGGGCTTCTTTTGCCATAACCAAACCTTCTTGGAAGTCTTAAAAATCTTCTGAGAAGATAATAATGTATAGTAACTGTTATTAAATAATCTTGGTAATGTCTAAAGCTGCAACTTTTCAATACCATAAGACATTAATTCTCACCTATTTATCCTACAGATGGGAAATCTATGCACATGGTATTATTGTCTTAAAACCTTGGCTATCAGAGCAATGGGATGGGGAAGGTCTGGTGCTCAGTTATAACATGGATTAACTTCTAGTACATTTTCACCTAATCAGGTAAATTAATAAATCAAAAAGAACAGTATGACTGTTGTCATGGCTATAGAATGTAATGGTTACTAGTTTGCTTTGTGGGCAAAATTTTGAATATGGAACGAGTTGTGTGCTGCTTGCAGGCAAAATCCATTCTGTCTTTGATTTTGATGTGTTTTCAATTGAATTATTTTCCGTGGTTCATTTAGCTTCAAACAGAAATTAAAAGATCTAGTTTTAAAACAGCTGTCATTATGGAACACCTGATATGTCATTTACAGGCAGAGAAGATGTAGTTTTGTACCTCCCTTAAAGTTTTTGTACAAATGCCCTTGCTTTGACTGTGAGAGAGAAAAAGGCTATTCTGAACATCTTGCTTCGTCAAATGAAGATCAGGCAAAATATGAATATTTGCTTTTTCTTGAGCAAGAGATTTCTAAATTCCAAGTGTGTCCTGGAATTGTCACTATTTTCTGCAAAATGATATCTCTTACCAACTCATCTTTTCTCTGTCAGATTTCAAAGCTTTTTGGGTAAAAATTAAAATGGTAATGTATAGGGAATTATATCCATACTTCCTCTTGTCTTCGAAGTCACAGAAGGAATTATTCTTTCTTCGAGCACAATTACTCCTAGAGTTTCTCTGGTGGAGTTTTTCTTCCTGTATTGATTCTGACACATGGTCTTCCTTGAAGATACAATAAAGAGCACAATACGTGAATGTGGCTACAGACTCCTACTCTGCTCTGTTTTCTAAATTCACATTATCTAATGCCTACAGGTAATAAGGAAGTAGATAAACCTATTAATCAATAGAATTAAATTGGAAAGTAGAGGTTCTGTGGGCACAAATATCCTTACCTCTACTGACAGACTTCCTTGATAAGTAGGCACTCAGCAGAAATCTGTGAGCCATTTATACTTTATATTGGCGTGCCATTTCAATCAGTGTTTAACTCTTTCAGTGCTGTGAAGTTCATCTCCACATTGTCTATGTTTTTTCTGTGTTTCCACCAAAGTACTAACCTCTGTTTGATGACTATGGCACTACAAAAAATGCTTCTGAGTTCTCCTGGAGTACTAACAGAAGCATGACTGTCAATGAATGAAGTGCTATGGAAAAATAATAAAAGCAGCAAAAGCAACCAGAAAAAAACCAAACCAAACCAACCAACCAAACACACACACACACATACACAAGCACACACACCCACACACCCCACCTCGCAGAAAATCAAAACTCCTCCAGTACTAACTATGCTCACATTCTCTAAGAAAAAACCAAACAAACAAAAAACAAAGCAAAACAAAACAATAACAACAACAACAAAACAAACAAACAAACAAAAACACACCCCCCCAAAAAAAAAAGAAAAAAAAGAAGCCTGTTACAGATGAAGCTGCTCCTAAGTACTCTGCCACAACACTGAAACTTTGAGTTGGAAGCTGTTTAAAAGATGTTCAAGAAGCTGCATCAAGACATGAAATGTCACATATGTAAGTTCTTTTATTGAGCTATTGCAGTATGAGATGATGAAATACATTTGGGAAAACATAAGCATAAGACAAAATCAGTGCAGTGATGGTGTGATGTTTGTAGATGTGGTGCTTAGGGACATGGTTTAGTGATGGGTGTGGCAGAGATAGCCTAATGGTTAGACTCAATGCTCCTAGGGGTCTTTTCCAGCTTTAATTAATCTATGAATCTGAGATCCAACCCTGAAACAGTTTAAGGTTCTTCTAAATGTCTATGATTCCATATCTGTTCTGCATATACAACTTTCATTAATGAAAATTTCAGGGCCCTCTCTGAACATTATAATTCTCCCTTGTGCTGCATAGTCCTGTGCTCCCTGTGGGCCTCTTCCCAGTCCCTGTCCATTGACCCAGGAGCCCCATTGCAGCTCAGCCCAGGTTCAGGTGTCCATTCCTTAGTGTTGCTGTAGGCGCGCCAGACTCCAGCTCCGTTGATGCCTTAGGTTTTTAGCTTTTATATTTTTCAGATTCTGTACTTCATTAGTGTATAACTCTAAACTCTATATAGTATGCTAGTTAGCTTTCTTCACATTTTGGTCAGACTAAACAATCCTTCTGGGCCTGAGAAGCAAGATCACCATCACAGCCTCAAACCATGAAAGGTATAAACAAAAATGAATTGGGGGGAAGCAAACCAGGGGGATATGACTTCAATACCTGAAGCTATAATTGGACAATTAACCTATGATATGCAAGTAGCCCAAACTTACACCCGTCTGAGAAACTTGTGACTGTCCTCCTTCTTGGGTGTAGACTCTGCGAGGCTTTTGAACTGCCCAAGGTATATCCTTTGAAGGTCTTTCAATAAATACCTACTTTATTCTCTAACTCTGTCTAGCCTCTGTTCTAGGTAGCCACTCCAAGGCATCACCACCACAGCCCTGCCCTGCTAGATGTGGGCTCCACTGGTTTGGTCCCAACCCATGATCTGACCTAAATTCCTAAGAGGAACTTGGGATCTTCTCTCAGAGTTGTATGGTTGTCTCTTCTAAATTCACAATACAGACATAGGAAGATGAAAGGTCTGCGATGAGTGAATAATATTGTGATAACGCTAGCTGATTGAAAAAAACTTAAAAACTAGTTTATTGAAAAAAGAGGTTCATTAATATCGAGGTTTCATCCACCTCTTTTTAGGCAACTGAGGTATCTAAGAAAAGAATACTGACATGGATTTACCTTGTCTGACTTCAGGCAAAAGCCGTGTGCCTAGTTCAAACTGTCTATTTGTGACTTTAGATCTGTTTGCATAGTGCTGTGAGAGTTTTATTTCTGACATTTGCCTTTGGAGAGATCCCAATTCAAACTGCTGTTTATCTGAGAAAGTTCAGTGCACTGGAATAAATTTTTACCAAAGGGTAGAAGAGAGTAAAACAGCCATTCTGCTTCACCAGCTCTTCAGAAAAGACAGTCATGTCATGAGCATAATGATTTGTTTTTAATCTGTAGCTAAAGCCAAAAATAAAAAAGCTTATAATGGTTGAAAGTGGAAAGTGGTAAGAGCTTTATAGTTATGCTCTGCTGAGCATCACAAAGAACTGCTGAAAAGAGTAGACATACACCCCTGCCACATCTGTCGCAGTTCAGGACCAAATGAGAGCATAGACACTAACATAGACCTGAACACCAGAGCATTTAATCACAGATGTATGTAGTTTTATAAATTAGATTACTTCCCAGCACTTCAGTAACCATGTGACCATTCCCCCTCCAGCTCTCACAACCTGCTAGGATGCAGGGCCAGGTGGTGACATGCCACTGTGGCCACCCAGGCTGCATTGTAGCAGCCTGAACACCTTGCCCTGTCTCCGCGGTTGTGTCCTTCAGCTGGCCGATGGTGCAAATACATCCGGGTCATTCCTACCTTTCTTAATGACTGGTGGGGACGGACCCTTCAGTAGGGTCAGCAAACTCCCTTTTCCTTGGAGGAGAAGGAGAAGAAAAAGGAAGACCAGATGTACCCATTCAAATGTTCCGGGTGCTAACCAGGAGCAAATGGCTGCATTGACCTTGGAGAACAAGAACACAGCCTTTTTCACTTGGCAGCCACTTCTACTTTTGGGCAAGCCATCTCCACCACTGCTCTCTGTGCATTTTTCTGCTCTATATCACAGCCTTGGTGGGCAGACATCAGTTTCTCTTTAACAGGTTATTACCATTTCTTAATGCACCTGCCTTTTTTCTGGACCATTCTTCTATTCTTCCAGATTTTGTATTTTTTCCACTAAAATCTTGTATGCAAAACCACAAAACCACACTAGTGTTTCGTAATTTTCCCTATTCCCCTTATAAAGTCTGAAACTTTCCTGAACTTGTTTTTTTCAATAACCCAGAATTTTCTACCTTCCCCTTCCAACAGGGTCATGGATTTGGATCAAATACTATGTTAAGAGGTTTTTTTATCCTCCTGTGAAGGGACCAGATATTCCTCTCTCTTGCTCCTTTTCCATAAACTATCTGTGATTCATGTAATCACTACCTTACTTCTGTCTCCAAATGACAATACAGAAGCTTGGATACCAATACATTTTAACCACAGATAAATGCACACTTTAGGAGTTGTGGGGGAGGTAGAGTACTGTCCAAAATGAAGGTTTGGCAAGTTGGTATTGAGGTCCCTGCCAGGCATTGTGTGACCCTGGAGCTGGGCCATGAGGTGCCCAGGACACTTATTTTATCCTCTTACTGCATACTGACACTGGTCTCATCAAGTAGAGAAAATGAGATGCTGATCAGCCAGTCGTGCATAAGACCTGGCTGTTGCCATCACTGGTGCACTAACTCTGCACCCATGGGAGATTCTCCATATATTTGCTGCTTTCTCTGTGACGGACAGGTTATGAAGGTCAGAGATGCTCCTCTATTCTTAAAACTAGACTACCTCCTTTTTCTAAAATTTTACATATGTTAATTCACTAACAGTATAAGTAACCAGGCCTAACCCGTGCTGGCTGCTGCAACCTCATCCGGAGAAACTGTTACAACATAAGGTTTTGAAAATACATTTTGGACATTGTTTTCCCATATTCCTTAGCAAGTTATTGCAATGTTTTAATTATCTTGCTATTAGGAAATTGTCACTGCAACTCTAGTGTGAATTTCTTAACTTCTGTTTTCAGCCTTTCAATTTTTTTCCATCTTTTGTTTCTGTCGAATTCATCATACATTATTGCCAAAGGTAACTTCATCAATCTCTAAACCTATTTCTGAACAAGCTGAATATTTTCTTATATTTCTCACTATAATAAATCTTTTAGAAGACTAGAAACCCTTTTGTTCTTTTCTAGACACCATCTAGGAAAACTGGGCTGAAGCAGAACAGGTGTCTTCATTAGTGTCAAAGTTTCACCCTGATTAGTTTGAAGAAATGAGAAGAATTTCTGAAGTGCATGAAGAGATATAATGGAGAGGAAACCTCACAGAGGTAGTTACAAAGTAACACATAGAAAAGCATCTTCTTTCAACTTTTTTCTTTTTTTACACTATTTATTGAATAGAAAATCTGAAGCAGGATTATGGACTATTTAACAGTTAAATTCATGCAATATCCAGGGACCAGATTTGTCCCATTTGCTTTAGTTACTTTGAGGCATAACAATTAGCGAAAGATCTGGCTTAGGTTTTAAACAAACTTAGACATGTTTAAATGTCTAAACATTAGACATTGTTACATGTCTAACATGTGTAAGCCTAACACTGCTCTCAGGAGAAAAAAAAAAGTTCCTTATGTCTGCATAAAGAAATAGGGTAAATGCATTCATAACTTTATTTTAAATATAAATAAAATACACGTGCATGTAAGTGCCCTAGTAGACTTGCTAACTTTGTCAGGATCCAAATTCACGTAGGTCCAGACCTACCCTATTCAGCCTTGTAGATAGATGTCACTGTGGCTAATAATCTGCTCCAAGTACTGTGAACCAAGCAATTTGTGCTTTTGAGACTGTTGCTCCTGTAACAGTTAATCTAACAGGACGCATCAAGGGCCTGATCACTGGCATGCAGTCACCTCTGCTGCAAAATCCCCAGCGTAGTCCCTAAGATGTCGTTGTCAAGATCAGCAACTTTCTCCCAGTCAAACCTGAGCTGAGGATCATTCCCCACAGCAGTTTGAACATAGCTGGTCTATTTAGGAAGGAAAGAGAGTTAAGCTGTAAAGAAAACTACTCTGCTGTGCCAATTAGCCTGAGGTCCAAAGAGTCCCTGGACTATCTTATTTGCTAACATAGCTAGACTCTTACTGATGGAATTTGCAGTTGTATTTTTCTACAGACTGTTTTTAGTAATAGATCTTTCTCCCTTTTTCTCATCTGAAATAAGAATAAATATTTACAACTTTTAATAAAACTATCACAAGAAAAATCTTATACTTCTCAATGGACCTTACCTGCTATTTGATTTCAGCATTATACATGGCTATGGAGGTCTTCTGAGAATTATGTCCTTATTAAGAAATAAGAAACCCAACTTTCATGTCATTGTTCTGTACAAACAGAACAGCTTTCTTCTTGAATAAGAATTACACTAAACCCTATGATCAGATAGCAAAAAACTTGAACAAACCAGAAGAAATAACTCCTTGAAACTTCCTTGAATTCCCATAATTAATATGTCATTATCCTGCATACAGTACATCACACAATCATTAAATCATTTTAAAATTCAGAGTAGAATATATGTTCCTTTAATTGACCAAGTTCACTTGCTATGGACTGCACTAACAGAAAAAAATTAAACAAGAAAAGAAGTTTAATTCTGAAAAAAGTAATTAAATAGTACAAAATTGAAATTATTCGTTTATGGTTATCGTCAAAAGGAAAAAAAAAATCAACCTCTAAACAAAACATTACAATGCATGGTATAACCTGTTTTTCTTTATTTTCTTCCTCTTCTTTTTCTTATTCCTTTTCCTCAACCTTCACCTCAACATTTTTCCTTTAACTCTTTCTCTTTCTCTTTCTTTCTCTTTTTTTTTTCTTTTTTCTTTTTTCTTTTTTCTTTTTTCTTTTTTCTTTTTTCTTTTTTCTTTTTTCTTTTTTCTTTTTCCTTCCTTCCTTCCTTCCTTCCTTCCTTCCTTCCTTCCTTCCTTCCCTTTTGTCCTTTCTCTTATGTCTTTCTCTCTCACTCCTTCTTTCTCTTTTTTCTCTTCTTCCATTTCTTCTTTCTCTCCCTTTCTCTCTACCATTTTGTCTCCCTATTTTTCTCAGTGTCTTTTTTTACTTTCTTGCCCTGCTTGCCTGAACCTCCACTCCACTGCGACTTAGTCATTCTTCGCATTAGTTTGAAGAGTATGCAGTATTTCTCCCAGGAGTGCCTCTAATAATCAGTTTTGTTTTCTGCCTCTACAAAAGACAGATCCGTGCTCTCTGACCAGATGGAAATAGTCTTGGGAACTAACCTTGTGTATGTAAATAGAGAAGGTGAATGTTGTTACAAGGATGCATACATTTTCACTTAAAATGGTCTTAAGAAGAGAATGTTGTTCTACAGTGGCTGTCTCCTGACCTGCAGATACTGAGGCATGTTACTGGTGAGCTATATGCTAGTGAAGTTCAGAGTGCCAATTACTGACTTGTTAATTTCTCCTTTAATGATGAGAAAGTGTGTCTCATGTGAGGAGTTTACAGGTTAGCACATGACAAATGTAGTCATGTATTTTGTTAGCGAACATTGTTTCCAGCAAAGTACCTACTCTCAAAATATACTATTAAATTTTAAATTACCATCAAAATGGAGTTTCTTATTTTAAATTTGCAGGATGGGTTTGTATTAACAATATCAAAATATCTCTCTAGAGAAATGTGTATCATTTTCCTACAGGAACTTCAATTAATTTGCTTGGATTTCATATCCACTCTTTTAACTCTGGGAACACTTGCCATAATTTAAAATGCAAATATTAAAAATTCCCTTTGTTTTGGTGGAATTACAGACTTGTCAAAGTGTCTACATTTCTAGAACCCCAGAAGACAAACCATACAAATCAGAATGGAAACAGTTTCAATTTTCTGTCAGATTACAATCCTCTGCTTTCTTCAAACACCACAAAGGTAGACTGTTTGAGAATTTCACCCTAGAGATGATTAAAATATCTGTTAGGAAGAAGGAAAATACAAATAATATAGGGAGAAGTACTGCCAGAATTTCCTATGGTAATACCGCTTACAGAGAAAGGATACTGAGTTTGTGTTCAACACCATCCTGCTGATGGAAATTTAGCCCAGTCTATTATTTAGACTGACCTTACGAATGTGTAAATGTGCAACAAGAATATGGTAAGAGAAGAATTCGCTTTTGCCACATGAGGATAAGTTGGTTAGTTTTTGGAATGAAAGATCTTGAATTTTTTCCCTTGCATAGGATTCAGTTGAACTGCCTTCCTATACCTGACAATCCAAAACCTAAGTCTGAGGCAATCACTTCCCTTTGTAATCAGTAATGAGTAGTTCACACATCTGGAGAATGATTTATCTACCTTATCTAAATCAGTCTTAAAGTTGGAAGCATCAACCCTGGTGGAGTTGCTTGCTTGAAGTGAAAAAAATAAAGGTAAGTTTATTCGAACCTAGTTGTTTAAATTACAGTTAAAGGCATCTATGGTGCATACGATGCCCAGATGCATATAGTCATGATTTCCATTTAAAAGGTACAAATGTTTTCTACCTTCACCCATCAGTTCAAAACTAGCTTCCCTAAACTGTCAAATCTATTCACTGGGTTTAGAAATAAATTACTACCCGACAATCGAAGCCTTTCCGATTAAAAGTTTTGGTTCTCTAGTTCAGAAACATTAGATTTCAGGTGAAAATAAGTTGCTTTATTTGATACTTGAATTACTAGATACCTAAATTATTTTTGCATAAAAATGGGTATATTCCTATGAAAGCAGGTTCTACTTACATGTCTTTTTAAATCTTGCGTCTTTTTACCAGATTCAATTGACTGACCAGTCTTCAAAGATGACTGGCAGAAGTAGCACCAGTGATTATGTCATCAATCTTAATTTTAGCAAGTGATTGGAATAGACTGTGAGGGTGTGTTTGCTAGAGCTTTACTTAAAGATTTACAGAAATGTTGACACACATACAAGAGGAATATTCATCTGTTTCAAAAAGTTCTGTAATATGGAAAGTTAAATATATGTATGCCAATCCTTGTATTCATAACTTACTGAGCATAAAAATGGACACCTCTAGAAGGTTTGAACATACAGAGAATGATTTTGCACTGTCTTACACTTTGCATAGTTTAATACTTTGCACGATTTAATGCTTTGCAGTCATAGCAAAATGTGCTTAAAATAGAGCCTGTTATTGTAGTATTCATAGTACTACCTGATAAAAGCTAAAATTCTTAGATCTGGTCCCAAGTGTAGAGAGTCAGCCAAATGTCTAATAACCTGTACAATGTACCTCCAAAATTACGTGAAACATCTCAGCCATAACTCATGAATATTGATTTCTTGAAGTGATACGAATAGCTGAAATGATGATTTCTCTAAAAGATAAGGATTCAGCTCATGACTGGAGCAGCATGTCAAGTTCACATTTTATGAAGTTTATTAGAGTTAGTCACTGAAAAGCTTTTAACAAATAACTCTCTTGGTTAATTCAATATTTTCCGTTTTCATGGATTATATGCTATGAGCTCAATTGCTTTCAGTTTACCCGTAAAAATGCAACCCTGTACATCTGCTACTTTGCTACAATTAAAGAACAACTAAAATAAACTTTTTTTTCTTTTTTTAACAATTAAAACAAACATTGATAGAAAAGAAACCATATTTACCATACGGACATTTTTGATTCTGGCTTTTGTGTGGTTGTGTGTTTTGTGTATAATAGCATTTATCCTTGCAGACTCCTTGTATCTAAAGCTGCCTGAACATCAGTCTAGATGTGGCTCAGAGCAACAACGAGACTGTTCCATATGATTTTGTCCCATGGAAGCCATCTTCTGTCTGGGTTAACTGGAACATCAGAGATGTAAATATAGAAAAATTCTACTTGGTGTTCATGTGTACAACAGGAAGATTTCCTAAGGCTGGGAAGCATTAATGCATTATCGTTTCTGACTCTTGTTGTATAGAAGACTGTAGTGAGCGTGCTCAAAAAAGCCTATTAAACTATACTGTTTTGGGAGTAGTCTGTGTACTTTTCAGACGTGTAGTCAAAGGCACAAGACAAACTTTTTTGATAGATGCATTTCCAATGGATACCTGCTCAATATTTTACAGGTTTTCTTTTTGGCTGGTCATTTTTTTTTTCAGGAGGGAGAGTTATATCCTCATATTTTATAGAAAACATGGAAAATCTGTTCTCACAGTTACACTGTAATGCATCAATCTACTCAAGCACTAAAAAGGTTTCCCACTCTGAGGAACATATAGGTGAACATAAGAAAAATTTAACTAGAAAAGATTGCACCAAGAGCACAAGAATTCACTACTATTTTTGGTATAAAGAAGGCAGAAGGAAAGACCTATTCCTGAATCCTGAAAAAAAGCTGATTCCTAAATCTTGTCCTTTGTTTAAGCTAATATGAATTTCATTTTATTTGAAATGGCAAATGTAATGTAAATAAAGAAAAATGCACTGTCAATGTCATAAGAAACCAACATTCTTAAAAAAAAAGAACTGCCAATTTTTATATTGTTCAAGCACATGAAATCAAATCACTACTGGATAAGTTTATAAACTGTAAAATATTTCATGACCATATGCATTTCTTTAATAGGAGGGCTTTTTTTGGCAACCAGTCACTTTTCAGGGAGCTGGTAACTTTGAATCATTTAAAACTCTTCCCTACAAAAATGTGACTCTGAGCACTGAACTGTGAAAGCTCCATGTGTTACCATGGCTTGGTACCCATGGAGTCTAATGATGGTTCAAGAGCAACAGCGATATTTTTGCAGTGTTATTCATACAGGATGTCTCATGATACTTTAAAATAAAGTAACAAAAGCAAGAGTCTAAACACACAGGCTGGCAAAAGCCCATCCAAAAATATTGGATTTCGATCTATCCATATCAGGAGGCAGAGCCTCAGATTTTTTTGTTGATGAAAGACTTTGATTCTGGAAGTGTGGAGGTGCATAATGGGGAAGAAAAATTGCTTCCTTTCAATTGATTTTTAAAATAAAAAATTGGACATTCCACAGACATTGTGCTCTGTGGGGTCTGAGAAGGACAATGGAGAATTATGAATTCAAGGACATTGAAAAAATACAAGGCCCTTAGACAATGAAGGGGGAAAGATAAATAAACTGGAAATGCTTCAGGCAACCATTGAGGAAACTCCAGTCCTGGCGCAATATGCGGGATATTTTCAGTCTTAGTAAAAAACTTTGTAATAACAATTTGTATTCAGGGAAAATAACGCATTGATCTTCTTGTAAGTCTAGAAAAAGAGAGAAAAAAAACCTGCTCAATATCACTAAGCCTGATGTTTTAAACCTGCAAGCGTAAAGGACAGAATAGAAGGGGGCAGCAGTGAAGAGGGAAGCCTATTTTCTGAAGGTACTTAAAGGAGGATTTTTGTGCCAATTTGCCCTCAATCCTTTAAAAATGATGAAAAAGTTTCTGCTAGAATCGAGTGAATTAAAAGTTAAAGGAAAAATATGTATTTAAAGTGGTTCAAGTTTTGTGCCATACTAAAAGAAGAAAAATATATAATCCTGTAAACTCACCAAAAAATGAATTGCTGAATCTGTATAAGTTAGACACAAATGAAATATTTATTGTGTGATTGCATACTTTAATCTAATCGAAAATTTTCACTGGTGCTGAATTCGCAGGACCAGATTTTCTGCTGTTGTCAGTGATTGCAGTTTTACTGAAAACAAGATCGTTTTGCACATCAGATTAACTCAGAAGCCATTCTTAGTAGCTCTTGCTTTTCTTTAGCATAGCATATATATACTTGCCTGTTGTGCGATGTGATCAGGTTGTTTGCAAGCTGGAGATGGAACGAGACTTGTTTGGGTAACTCCCAGCTAAAGTGTGATCCCCTGGGGAATCACAGCCAAGAATCATAATTTAGAGCAATACGTAAATTGTGCAAATTCATTCAAGTGCAAGAACACTTAGAATTTTAAATAGCAAAAACTGTAATCAGCATCTTGGTAAATATGTTTGTAACAAACCACACACATACAGAACAATGAAGAACATTCTCCCAATTGCTTTAGTTATGTAAAACACAATCATCAATACCTTATTTTTCTTCACAGAAAATAAAGACTAGACCCCTTTAGTTTGAAAGAAGAGGATTTGTTTAATATACTGTGACGTAGATAACCTTCATTGACCTTGGATCTGTTAAGAGCATGCTAAATAAGTAAATATCTAATTGATTAATGAGATTAAATTTAGCAAGCAAAAGCAAAATCACTTTTTGAAAGGTAGCAAAAATAGCATAACAATATAAAATAAGATTATCTTATTATTACTGAGTCTTTTTCATTGTTCATTGTGTTAAGTTGATGCATCTGTTAGAGGGACATGTAATTCCTAGTGTGCCCACCTCCCAGTGACCTATTCTTATCCTACAATCCTTGTTCCTCATTCCATTCTGCTGGAATTCTCTCATGCATCATTGTCCCAATAAAATCCTCAAAAGCTAGGTCAGAAACAGTTTTAAATTATTTTAGATTCTAATGAAGAAGAGAATAAACAGCACTCTGGGGACTGAGAAACACTCTAACAAAAAATTGAGGTCAATGAGTTCCTAAATTTCTATGGACCTAGACAACAACACTAAGTGATGGAGTACTTGCATTATACAGACTTTGCATAGGAAGAATTCTTTCCACTCTTTTTTCATAATACATTTCATAAGGGCATTAGTAGCTTTTTGTGGTCAGCAAATAACATTAGGAGAAAGAATTGGTGTCCATGAAACAATTTCTAGAGATCATGGATTTTTGTGGGTGAAGACATTGGGTACCTAAATGAAGCATGAAACTGAAAATGCAAATTTATATATGGATTTGTATATTTGGACTATGACACAGAAAGGACACTATATTTCAACCTATTTTAAAGCTTGAGCAACCAAATAAAGGTTAGGCTTTTTTGGGTGATGTTGATTTTTGGTGATTTTTTTAATTTCTGATGTTGTTTATAGATATCGTAGATCAGTGATTAAAACTCCAGCAGGGTCGGTACCTCTTGAGTGACAATTTTATTTCTAAATAGGCTACACAGAGTCTGGTGAGTTGTTAAGGAACAAATTAATTCAGTGGTTGTGGTTTAAAATTGACAGAGAAGTACAGTGAGATTATCGGTTCACATTATATCTGTTGAATGTTACTTTAGAAAACTGCAGAATCCACTTCTTAAACATGATGGTTCTGCTATTTGGGACCACAGATTATAGAATCATAGAATCATTAAGGTTGGAAAAGACCTTTAAGATCATCAAGACCAACCACTTAGGAGATCTCTGCTCTTTTCATGCAGAGTGCTATCAGGCATTGCTCTTCTGGCAGACACTCTCCTACAGCCAGTGCAGAAGACCACTGTGAGGCAGCTGTTCCCCTGCAGCCCATGGAGGCACACAGTGGAGCAGAGATCCACATTTAGCCCATAAGGAACCCCAGGCAAGAGCACGTAGATATGTTCTAAAGGAATCTGCAGCCTGTGGAAAGCTCACACTAGGGCAGGCTCCTGTCAGGAACAGCAGCCCATGAAGACAATAGGGCACCTTAAGGATGAGGTCATCTTTTCCTCCATTGTGTTTCTACTGCTTAGTAGAGGAGACCAACTTCAGTATTTTTTATATTTTAAGTATCTATATTTACAACATTTACATATTAAATTAATCACTCATTCACTATCATCTGCTATTTCTCTGTATAAAAAAAAGAAGATAAATAACAACTAGTACTATCATATTATACGTGGGATGAAACAATAGATCAGAGCACTTTTTAACTCAGTGGATGGTATGTTTCTGAAGACATACCATTTATAAGGCAGCATCAGTTACCCCTGAATTTCTTCACAATGACATTGTAACCTTTATGAATGGTTGGCTCTTTGTGCTAACGATATAGGAAATTACCAGATGCAGTAGAGTGGTGATGAGAGGTGCTACTTTGCATGGCTGCTCTTTCCATGGTTTGATCCAAAATCCATTATTGTCAGTGGAACTTCTTTTATACTCAAAGGTCAACATGCTCCAAAGGGTTTGCAAGAGTAGATTGAATTGCTAGGGCAGGTGCAGCGTTCAGGATATTATGAAGAATTTTAAGAATTCCAAGTAAAAAAATCTATACAATTTTATCAAAAGCCTTAGATGACATTGACAACTATTATCTACAAAAACACATCTAAGGTTTCTAAATTTCCGCTTCAAAATAAAACCGGACATTTTTTGCAGAATGCTTAGGAAAAAACGATTTTAAATTTTTTTTCTTAAAACAATACAGCAATATTTTTAAAATTAATAAAACTGCAGTAAAAAAGCATGAATATTTACAATAAAGGCATCAATCAACTGAATTGAAGCATCACATTATACGTTTATTTTCTACATTTTAATTTATGAATTTTACTTCAATTTCTGCTATAGATTTCTTCCTATGAACAGTGCAACCAAGGCCAGATAAACGAAGGTGAATATAGCAAGTGCCATTTACTGAAAATAGTATTTTTGCCAGATTTCTGCCCCCCCACCCCATGTGGTTGGTTGCTTTGTTTAGTTATTTTTGTACGCATTTATTTATGTATTTATTTGAAATTTTAGGTTCTGACATCCAAATATGCAAACTAATCTATGCAACTTGCCATTGGAACAGCAAGGTGCAATGTATAGCATGTGCGTTTGTATGTGACCACAAAGGAACAGGGATACACAAGAGTGTCTAGCTATATTGCTAAGTGTAGAAGCCTACACTGATTTTTTAAAATCCCTTTGATTAGGTTTGATTTGACACAAAAATCACATGTTACGTGATTTGATCTTCGCTGGATGACTGCAGATTTTATAATTAAATTTTCAGCGTACATGATTTTTAAAATGATCTTGCCATGACTATGCTTAATATTCATTTAAAAAGAGGGTTTCTGGGAAAATTCCACTGATAAATTTCTTTGTTAGAATAAGCGTCAGAGGAATGGGAATTGGAGGGAAGAGGGAGGGGTCTTAATAAAGAGAATAAAATTCTAGTTTTATGGTTTTCCCTTCAATATTCACACTCCATGTTTTTGAGGTGTTTATCTATCACTACCTCAAATCCGTATTTGTTTGAGCTAGACAAGCAAGAGAATAGAACATGATACTGGACATCCATGAAAGCACAGGAAATAGACACGATTCATCAGTCTGTTTAGGACTAGAAAGCTTCTCAGACTGTATTACAATAGCAAAACTTGCCAGAGGAGTATAGAAATTGATCTGAAGTCCTTTTGGCTTTAACAGACTAAATGTGCTCATTGAAGTTATTTCAGTGTTCAAAAGGAACACCGTTTAAGGAAAATTGTATTGTTTCTTAAAGATTATTTAAGATAATTTCTTTACATTTTCTGGCTTTGTAAAAGTATCTGGATACTAAATGTGTTAATGATCTTCCTTAAGTTGATATAAATACATAAGTCGAAGTACAACTATAGTTCTTGCTTTATGATGAAGTATTTTTTTTAGTAAAGCCAATTATATTTTTGGTGGCTTATCATAGCAATTATTTGAAGCAGCAGGCCAGTCAGTAATGACTTTTTTGTTAGGGGGATGCTAAGAACACTTCCAGCAGAGCTCCATTACCTGGATTACAATCACAGTTTTAAATTAGGGACCAATGCAAGTAATTTAGTTTTGTTTTTGTACTTAATTGGTCATTAACTTGTTCATGCCAATAATTCTATTTCTATGCCACTCACTCATTAAATACTCCCTGCATCTATCCAGAAGCATTACCTCCTGCAGAAGAAACAGGAGTTTCCTATAAAACATTTCTTTGTCTGCTTTCCACCTCTATCTCTTCATGAACAAATTCGAATAATTAAACATTTCTTTTTCCACCATAGTACCTATGAGGTCATGAGGTCATAAACATAAGTCAATGGGAGCCTGGTAATTGCTATTTTGGATCAAGCAGTATTTGTCTGTAGTCCAGTATCTTTTTGCTGCTGGGGACTAGAACCACTTCGTGCTCATGAAGAATCTGAAATGGAGTTAGTTTGCAACTTTTTTGTTTTAAAGAAATAATTCTAATTCCATGCAAATGTAAATGCTCTCATTATCCATATAAATGTTTAATCCTTTTTAAAATTCTGCTAATCTTTTAGGCCTCAGTGATATTTTTGTGGCAATGAGCTCTCTAGGTTAATTATGCATGTGCAACAAAGTATATCCTTTTATCAATTTTAAATTTAAATCCTGCCTATTTACTGCTACACACAGGAACTTTATAAGTCTATATTGTGCAATTTTCTGCTCCAGGCATTTTCCTCAAGTGAGTGTATGAACAAATATAATGCCTGGAGGATGCCTTAATAGACTCTTCCTATCTCTAACTAGTCTCATCAGTGTGTTTCTCCATGAAAATAATTTTTGGACCGGTGGATTTGGTTTAGAGCTGTGTCTAAGGTAGAAAGTTAAGTGCAGACTCCTCCAAACATCTTAGGAAGCAAATCAAAATTAATAAACTTTCTGTAGTAAAAACTAAACAGATTTTTGAAGTCATATTCAGACTAGGCAATAACCAAGGATAAATAATGAAGGAAAACATTATGTGAATATGCACATAACCCACGAATTAGTGTGGTTTTCTTTCCCTCCATAGTGACTGGACTACAAATCATTTTTTAATCTCATCTAGCCTTTGAGCTGGGAAAGCTAGGTCATTTAGTTCAAGCAGTAAGTTCTAACAGCGTTTACATCCAGAGGTCCAGCTGCTCCTTCCCAAGAGACATCTATCACATTTGTTAAATTTTAAATGCAAGTTCAGTTATATTCAGATATATGCTGTGTCCAAAGACCAAGGGGATTTGTGAAAACAAGTTTTATATAAGAGACACTGTTTTGAAGGATTATTAAACAACTGATTAAAATTAATGTTATGAGCTCCTCCTGCTGACTTTTTAACATCAGCCAAATTACTTTTGAATGATTAAGTAATTCTTTATTTCTGCAGAATTCTCATTGATCTGAGTTTCTTGCATAGTGGCTTTGTAAGGTTATTTTCATTCATGCTTGTTCAAAGGAAAAGATGAGGAAGAAGAAAAAGATGAAGGGAGATTATTCATAAGAATAGAGCAGCCAACTCTTGAGATAACAGAAAGATGAAAGCAAGATATTCAGGTACTAGAGTCTGAGAAGCAAGGAGAACAATAATATAACAGTTAACAGGCCAGTTCCATTAATGGGCCATGCAAAAGCACTTGACCCAGTTTCTTGGAAGATAGAAGACACAAGCCTGGAATCAATCAAATATCTTACTTAGCATCAAGTCCTGAGAAGCAAATGGGCTCTTACATAACTGTGGTGAGTTGACCTGGATGGCAGGTGCCCACCAAGTCACTAGATAGCTTCCCTCCTCAGTAGTATGGCAGAGAGAGAAAATAACATGGAAAAAAGCCTCATGAGTCAAGATACAGGCAGTTAAATAAAGCAAAATCAAAGGCTGTGCAAATATGACAAAGACAACAGAAGTTTCATTCTCTATTTGCCAGGACTTTAGTACGTATAGTGGCTGCTCTGGAAGACAGAGTAATAATTAATTCCCTTTCCTGCTCCCTTTCTCTTTCTCTGAAATTTTTTTTCTGAACAGACATCATAGAGTGGGGAATATCTCTTTGGTCAGTTTGGGTCAGCTGTCCCGACTACATCCCCTCCTAAGATCTTGCCCACTTCCAGCCTCCTGGTGAGGGTAGAATGTTGGAGAGCTGTGATGCTGTGCTAGCCTTGCTCAGCAGTAGCCAAACACTGGTGTATTGCTGACACCTTTCTACCTACCGGTAAAAAGCACAACACTTTGAGGGCTGCTCTGGGGAAAATGAACTCCATCTCAGACAGACCCAATATTGCAATATTTCAAGTCTGCCTATAGAAGGAGTAGGACTTTGTCAAGTGAAGAGGTGTTTTTGTCCTGCACTTCAAGTACCTGAAATGCTCATTTATATTGGTCTGAGGGAAATGTAAGTTTAAGATTTTACTTTTTTTTTTTAATTGTAGTAACATAGTAAGATTTATAGATTTCTAATCAGTATGCCTGGCAATTGTTTGTTTAAACTGGTGACTTAGAAATACCCGAAAAACTCTTAGACAAGGTGGTCTGGAGGTGAATGGAATATAGAAGGCTGAAATTCATAGGCACCACTAAGGACTGCATAATTGTTAACTGTTTATTAAGGAAAAAAGAACCCCAAAACACAAAAACCAGTCCCATGTCTGAGGTGAATCTGGAGACTGAAAAATTGTGCTTACATAATTCAGGAGTGCTGGAAAGACCAGAGAAATCACTAATAAAACTTTCAGTTGGAAAACATTATACTGAGAAACTCCTTTAAGAATTAATGAAGAGTCTGAAAGATGCTGAAGAAAACAGAGGTTTGGATGATAGAATCATAGAAAAGTAGAGATTGGAAAGGATCACTGCACTGTCTTCAGTCTTTGAAAGTTAGGACAGGATAATGGAGTTTAGCAAATAGGAGAACAAGAGGAGATGAGAAAGTGGTGAAAGCAACTTCTAATGCTGCTATTAACACTCATGATGAGAGAAAAATTGTTGTATAAGGGAATAAGAGAACAGTAACAGATAGAGAGTGTCAGTAACATAAAAGGCAAAAGGTGAAAAAGTACCCTAGGATTTTGGTGAACAGTGTGTTCAGGTGACCAAGAAGACCAATGGCATCAGGGCTTGCATCAGAAATAGCGTGGCCGGGAAGATTACAGCAGAGATTTTTCTCCCTGTACTCGGCACTGGTGAGGACACACCTCAAGTCCTGTGTCCTGTTCTAGGACACTCACTACAAGAAGGACACTGATGTGCTCGAGCACGTCCAGAGAAGGGCAACAAACCTGGTGAAGGGTCTAGAGCACAAGTCTGCTGAGAAGTGGCTGAGGGAGCTGGGATTGTTTAGTCTGGAGAAAAGGAGACTCAGGGGAGACCTTATTACTCTCTACAACTGTCTGAGAAGAGGCTGTAGTGAGGTGGCTGTTGGTCTCTTCTCCAAAGTATCAAGCAAAAGCACAAGTGGAAATGGCCTCAAGTTGTGCCATTTTAGGAAGTTTAGGTTGGGTAGAAGAAAAAATTTCATCACTGTGAGGGTGGTCAGGCTTTGGAATGGGCTGTCCAGGAAAGTGTTGGAGTCACCAACCCTGGAGGTATTTAGATGACATGTAGATATAGCACTTGGGAGCATGGTTTAACGGCGGACTTGGAAGTGCTTGGGTTAACAGTTGGAGTTGATGATCTTAGAGGTCTTTCCCAACCTAAATGGTTCTGTTTCTATATGGGGCACTTAGGGATGTGGTTTAGTAGTGGACTTGGTAATGTTCAGTTAATATTTGGACTCAATGATCTTGAAGGTCTTTTCCAACACAAATGATTCTATCATTCTATGATTTTATGAAATGGTCACCGGGAAGAAAGACAATATCACCATTACTAAGATCCTCAGAAGTGATAGATAATAAGACAGAGAAGGTGGTCAGCAAGAAAGCTTCATTTTGTGTTAATATAAGAAGCTCAGAAAAGTGAAAGAAAGAACTTGCAATGCTAACATATACTCTATAAAGGGATAATGGAATGGCAACAGAAACCTAGAACAACAGTCAGAACTGCATGTGTGAAACACATTATCTCATCAGACAGACAGAAACAAAAGAAAAATAGTGAGAAGTACCACCCTATACATGAAATCCCAAAATAATCATATAAAGAAAGCAAATGTATCATTAAAACTTAAGGAGTCAAAGATAATGTTGGAGAAATACCATGAAAGCTGTTCTGCTGGAGAGAGAAAAATTAGTTGTCCATAAATATTTCTTATTACGCCCTTATATGTACATTAAAAAAAGAAAAAAAGAAAAAAAAAGAAAAAAAAAGAAAAAAAAGGAAAATCCATTAAAAGTCAATGATAAAGCCCAGATCACAAAACTGTGAATGTTTCCAGAAAAAAATGTCATTCAAAACTTATGTATATTTTATCTATAAAGTAGAACTAATAAAGTATTAAAGGAATTACTTATATGTCATATGTTGAAAAGATAGAAAAGTGGAGTTTTAGTTCACCAATATTTGATGAGGAAACAGGGCAGTTGTCAATAAGTATATGGAGATAAAATGAAGGAAGCACCAATTAGTCTGCAAAACAATTCTAGAACAAGAATTAAATGGGATAGAATGTCAGTTGATATAGTTAATATAAAAATAAGAACAAGTCATAAAGACATCTCACCAGTGACATCCTAGAATGAGCAATTATTCCTCTTGTTACTATCATGCAAAATAAACCATTTGATTTGGCTTAAATGTTTGGGAGTTTGGTTATGTTAGGTGATTTCTCCTCAAGAAATGTGAAGGCTTACTGAGGTGGGAGGTGTCAAGAAATATTATTTGTTCAGAGTCCAAGTTGGTGAGAAAAGAAAAGCACAAAAATGGCCAAGTTGACTATGAACAAAATCAGTAGCTTAAAAACCTGTCGTCAATCATCAGAAATCATATTCAAAGTAATAGAAGAAAGGTCAAGAATAAAGAAGTAAATGTAGTTTTAAGCGGGAAACATATAAAAAAGTTTTACTAAGTAATTTACATGATAATTGTGTGCAGGCAGTTGACTCCAGTCAATGACTTCATTCCAATTCACCAACTTCACTTGGCTTACTTTAATGCCTAGAGGTACTTCAGAGAGGACTCAATCACAATAAAGGAAGGGAATTGTACAAGTAAGGGGAAAAAAAGGAAAGGTTTTTTAAATCATTAATCCAAATATTGCAAGGCTATTCAAAATTGATGTGTCGAATGTGCAATTTCATCTGAAAAACTCCAGGTGTCTGAAGAAAAATCATCCAGTATTCATTTTTATGGGTTTTAGTTCTTACTTGAGCTAACATTTTGCTACTTTTAGCTCGTGGTGCACAGCATAACTTGAAAAATAATGAATTTAAGGACACATGTTTCAGTTAGAGATAAAAAGGCAAGGAAAAAACCAAACAACCTTGTCCCTGCCCTTGAGACTAGCTGGAAAAGGACTTTGTATGTGGTGAGCCATACATATCGATTTTGTTGAGTGGGTGTTGTTTGGTATTCCAAAATAATGGTCGTGCCTTTATTCTGCCGAAACAGGAAACTAAAGTAAGGAGGGAGCAGACCTTTAATAGGAAGTTAGTCAGTCGTCTCGGAGCCACAGCTCTGGGTTCCAGGGACACATTAGCCGTTTCAGGATCATTGTGCAATAGCTGCCTTCCCTTACCCAGATGCATACAGTATGTGAGGCTACATGGGCAGCAAAGAGTGTCCACCTTTAAAGTGGGGAGATGAAAGACAGTGGGCATGCTGCAGAACATCTGTGAAAGAGAAGGTACATAGATAAATAATACTATTTTCCAGTTTTTGCTGAGGGAAGAGAGAGAAAGGATGTGGAGCAGGAGGCGTCTGAGGAGCTAAATATCAGTGTGATGAACTACCACTGTCTTTCCAGCACTATCAAGAGCTGACTGCATCTCATTAGGTTATCATTCTTTTTTAAGGGTCAGTTTATTTTAGGTGATGCAATACCCAATAATTTTCTGTCTTCAAATACTGAATTATTATTTCTCAGTTTTAACAAGATCATCAAAAGTGATCCAGGCATAGCATAATCTATTTGTTGAATACTTTCAGATCAAAATGAATTAATTGCAGCAACCACTGCCCTTAAATTTACAGTATTTTTGACTTTACCAAAAAAAGGATGAAGAGCTACTCCAAATAACTGATGTCCTTTTTTTTTTCTTTTTTTTTTAACTTGAGAAACTGAATAATAGATGCTATTCTGAGGTCCATTTTTCATAACTAGCAGCTTACAAGAAAAAGCAGATTTTTCAAGCAATCCTCAATGGAAAGTTGGATTCTGTGGACATACTTGCATATTTTGGGAAAGATGCAGTCCATCCATTGGTTTTAGAAACTTTCTTAATCTTTGTGAACTCCTGTAACCCCTGAATAGCATTTGCCCCTAATAATTAAAGAATGGTGTTTAACTTTGTCAGAGAAACACGTGAAAAGAGTTGATTTAAGGTAAAAGGCTGAAGACAGAATATTGTCAAGATTTTGCTGTTCTTTCAAAAATGTGTGACTCCTAGGCTAGGGTTTGATACTGCTTTCTGGAATTCCTCTTCTGACACAATCAGAGATGTCTCCAGGAGTGTGACAGGACTTAGCGACAGGAGTGTGACTCATGTTTGTGTAAAAGTGAGTTGGCTGAAAGGAGGACAAAATACTTCACCTCAGTCTCCTAAACACATTGACCCTGTTTGCACATGTATGAACTGAGGAAAATGGTTACGTCATTTGAGTGTCTACAGTTTTTTTTTTTTTCTTATTTCATAGCATTTTTTCCCTACAAAACTTAGGATAATCTTGAAAGGTCAGTAGCTATTATTATATTCATTCTCTGGGAACACAGCATCATAGTTTCAGCTGGTGCAGATCTGCTGAAGCCAGTAGAGCTTTTATTATTGTTTATCATTTTCAGTGCAGCACAGCTGAGGCTGTGTAAGAGGGGGACTAATTGCCACTTAGGGGTATGTCAGGAGAGAACTGGGACCATACAGCCAATCCATCTGTCACAGAGCACTTGAGTAAAGGTTAAACTCATGGTTCGACAACCCCTAGTTTATACTAGCAGAAATCTGTACTGGCATAAATGTTGAATTATATTTTTATATGTGTGTAAGCTAATAATGAGGAATCAAAGTACACCTCAGACTGGCTGCACAGTTTATATAGGGTCTCGAAAAGAAGCACACGTCTTCATACGAACAATTAAATTATTTAAATCAGTGAACAGAATCAAAGGTTGAGCTCTTGAAAATAAGCTATACATGTAATAGCATTTTGAGATCATTTGCCACATCATAGTTCAAAGAATATAAAGAAAGGTGCATGTTGTAACATCTAGACTATTAATGAAAACAATGATTGATTACCTTGATGCCATTGCTTTTTCTTCTTCTTTATTTTCCATCACTATATGTTATTCTTTCTTTCTCCCAGTTTTGAACCCAACTGGATTAAGTTTCCAGATAAAATATTCCATTCTTTACAGAAAAATAAAAATACTTCAATATACTTATCTTTGTTTATATCTTCCATATGTTCTGTACCCATAATTAGAGTTTTGAAAAGCTAACCTTTTTAATAATAAATACAGTATGCCAAGGAAATGACATATGATTCAGCTTAAAGATAATGAATAATTATGAATGATACTAATGATCCCTTAATGTTAATGTCATTCTGCTAATTTAATATGGCAATTAATTTTGCACATGAAACACATGCAGGTGCTTTGAATATTTTTTTTAAAATCTTAATTTCCTAAGTCTCTTGATACTTTTGCAAATTTAGAATTAATATTGAGTAACTTTCATAGTAATTTTTAGTTTAATATATTATCACCATAACAACCACTTAAAAGTTGGAGAACAGCTTCACATTGATACTATTTATGGCCATATACATTAATTATATTTAGGATGATTTCTGTGGGTAAACTTACTCCACTGATGGTCTTAAATTAATGAAATCATAACTCGGCTCATTTCCTACATAAATTATGTGTTATGATTTGCTATGTTTGTAAGAATATTGACTTTGAGGACTTGGCAAACATCTTGAGGACCCATCATCAGTGTCATTTTCAAATTGAATGGGTACTGATAGATGAACTGCTTTATGTGGGAATGTATCTCATGTTGCAATTTCATGGACAGTATTATGGTCTTGCTCAAAGCAAGGTCAAATAGACCATTGTCTGTAGCCGAGATTCATAGCAGGTGTTTACAATAGTAGCACTCTTTAGGCCACCTAAAGAAAAATAATTTTACAACTCCAACTTTAACTGAACTCAGAAAAAGTAATTGTATAAGCTAGTCGGATAGCATCTTCCACTGTTTTATTCGAAAGAATAGACAAAGCTCTCTATGCATCTACTGTCATGCATTCACAGCAGTTTCTAAATGTGCAGTGTTTAGTCAAATAGAGTGTGCCTATTGCTACACTACGTAATAGAAGGTAGATATGCCCCACTTGAACGTACCCATAGTCTTTTGGGGTAATAATGCTACACAGATATTAACAAGGTACAATATTGTCTTCAGAGATGGAATTCCTTTTCCAGTAGATGTGGCAAATCACTCTACACTCCATCTTATCTATCCATTATACTCACACCAATACTAGTTATTTTAAACTAGATAGTTATCTAGATTAAGATAGATAAAAAGCTTTATACACTCATGGTGGATTAAGAGCCTGTTTGCCCTTCATTATATATACTTTGTTGTTCAGTAGTCATCAATTTGCTCACCTGTCTCTGTGAATATACTTTGTCCAAAACCTGCTGTGACATTTCACTTGTGCCAATCTTCCAAATCCTTTTCATATCTCCCCAACAAAACCTTTTAGTACAGTTGAACTGAGACTAACAAGATTTGTAAAGTGCTAAACTAAGGCTCTAAAGGCAGGAATGGATTTCTCTCTCCATTATAAAATATCTCTTCCTCTTACCCCCTGCATTATATCTCATCTTGGCCTTATTTTTAGGGAAGCAAGAAAAGCTAGGTTTATTTTGTCTCATTTCCCCAGAAATTGTCGCTCACCCTACACAGGTGTCTATAACATATTATATTAATTTTTCTCCGAAGTGCATATCCTTTATCTTCACTGACTGTAGGGGATGTACATGATTTACCAACACTATTTTTGATATCTTAGCTAGGAAAATTTCAATCAAGTTATTGATCTTTCCACTATGGTGCATCTGTCTGAGAATCCATAAGACATTGTCCATGAATATATTTATTGATTTTAATATATTAATGTTATTTATTATAACATTTATTAAATGTCATGGCATTGATTTCAACTTTGTACTGTAAAGAATCAGACTATGTTTTAGAACCATTAATAGATAAATTGATCCTAAAAAAGCAATGATCTTAGTAATCCTTGTGCCTTGGGTATCTTCAAAAAGAGATTCCTTAACTGGCAGAAGAATTGAATTCTGTTTTTACCTTATTTATGTTCAACAGCTCGATTATAGGCTTAAAATCAAAGGGAGACTTGAATGTGATTTTCATATTTATGTTTGTGCTTGACTTTGAATTTTGTTATAGAAGTCACTGTGAAAGAAGCAATAGGGAATATCACAAGGAAAAGTTAAAGTCACTCTCCTGCCTCTAAAATATTCAAACAACCTAGGGCTATAAACCTTTTTTCTTTTCTTAATGTGAAAGAACAATTATGCAATGCTGTTATACGTAGGCTTTGTCAAACATGTATTTAAAACTGAGTATCTGAATTGTGTCCCCAGGTGTTAAAAACAGCTTAAAATCTTAGGAGATTTTGGACCATGCAAATTTCTTTACTTTTTAGATTGCTGGATGGTTTGTTTGTAAAATTTCTTCATTGCTGAGCCTTCATTTTCGTGGTGATATTTCCATTTAGCATAGATATGAAAAATATCATACACATGAAGGCATGAAATAATTTCCCATAGTGTAGAGGCTATCATTTAACCCACTGAACTTCAGGTAAATGGCTTAAGAAAAAATAAATTCAAACAGGGCTGACACAGTTTTGTCTTCAAACACAATTTTTGACCTATTATATAGTAAGAGCAACGTAATTATGAGTTGCAGATCATGCGCTCATATCACAATGTCTAACATTGAGACATCACCTGTATTGCATGTGATACCATCCTTTTGCATTTTATCTATAAAAGCTAAAGGAGAATCAAAATGCAAAAAAGGAAAGAAGCCCACATCTCCGGAATCCTAGCAGTAGTCTTTCATCATGCCATACACAAGCAATCAAACATTCAGTACAATGAACAGAAAGTTGATGGAAGACCTTACTCCCCATCAGAGTTTGATTTAAATACATATTTATGATTTTCTTCATGAAAATGAGGTGAAAAAAGGTAAATCAAGGCATTTAAATATTGCACAAATATCATATGAATCATTGATTAGTCTCGTGTTTGACAGGAACACGTGTTTTTAGATAACATGAGTCTGTGATAAACTTAGAGGGATCCCACTGAACACGCTTGAGATTCCTGCCTTTCTGGGTGAAAGATTAAAGTACGGTGGTAAACCACTCCTGGGTGAATTCCTGAGGCGCAGATGAAGACAGCAGGTCTGATGATCCTCTAGCATGGACTGAGTTCTGCAGTGCCTGCAATCTATTTGTGTGGTTCTACACAGTTGCTTGGCATCCAATGGTTGTCGAGGTAACAAAAATAAATTTACTCCTTGCATTGCATTTGTGGTTTTGTGTTTTTTCATGTGTCCTGCTTGTGCTGGCTCACACACTGCGGAGTGTCTCAAACGCCTTTTCCTGCTATGAGGTGGAGTATCTCGCCGGAAGACACATCCATGAATGAGGAATCCTCAGAATGACATTTTTTGATTGGCTGTCAGCAAAGACGGTTTACACAAGACATACATGTCTTTAGGTAGATTTCATTCCAATTAACTTAGATATCTGAAACTAATATCTGTGTTGTAGTTAACAAAACTCCTTTCATATTAATGGAAAGAAACAGACCTTTAGGAGGTTGTGATAATCCATTTGTAGAGAGGCATTTAAGGCAACATGAGTCATCTTCAGCTAGTGCCTGTATTGATAGTTTAACAAAAAGTGAGAGTAAACCGGATAATTATCCTTTGGTTCTCTACAGGTATTGAAGGAAAAACCTATATTAGGTGTTTAGCCATCTAAACAAGAGTCCTTGTTTGTCTTACTGTTTATCTTGGTATCAATAAGTACTTAATTACTTTTGATGATGTGTAACAGATTCAGAGAAATCTGTTCAGAAGAAAAGAGCAGTTCAGAACAAACCCCATTGCACTGCCTTCTTGCATGTGGGTTAGAACTCTCTTAGAAAAAAAAGTGATTTGGGGTCTTCTGCAGATGGTATTTATCTGTCATTTTGACATATCTTGAGGAAAAAAACATGAACTTGGACATTTATGTAATATACAAACCTGAGGTTTTTAGTTTCTTAGTAATTATTTTTTTGTGTGTCTGCAGGTTCTAGGTGAATACATTGTAAAATATTATGGACAGAGGCTGTGGGACCTTAGTATGGTTACATAGGAGGGATTTAGGTACCGCCAGACAGCAAATGAATAATTCTAATTATGTGCCCTGTACCACACTTCCAACGATATTATTTGAAGAACTATTGTTCTCCCTAGAAGCTTAAGCTTTCCTATTCTGAGAAACCCATAAATTGTAATGTTTTAGCACATTTTAGTACAGAAATACATTTAGCAGATAATTATATATTATTTGGCAAGAATTTCCACTCTGAAGCTGCACTATTAGGACAGCATGCTTTCATTTGGTTTAATCGCATCACTGCTACTACAAAAGGTCAGAATGGAGCAAAGCATCTCTTCGATTGCTCCACATTCCTGACACATCTGTCCATTAAAAAGCCAGCGTGCAGGAGAATGCTGTTTTTGTGTTATGGACCAGACCTATTAAATTACAGGGATTAAAGTTAGTGAGAATATAATATTTTCTCCAGAACATCTTGGTTCTTCCAAGATGGATTACTTCCTCTTAATTTGATAAAGAAAGTAAGGAAAGAGTTAAGGGTCTTCAATAAGGGTAATTTTGTTTGTTTGTTTGTTTGTTTGTGATATGGCAATGTCTTTTTTCTAGACTTTTGCTGTTTGGATTGTATTTTCGAACCTCATTAAAAATATAACCCCCAATTTTCAAAGTATGGTTATATTCAACATATTTAATAGATATATAGCCATCAATAGTTGCAAAAAACCACAATAAAATAAGAAAGTACTATGAAATTATAAAAGGCAATGAAAGCCAGAAGAGCTTTTTAAAATTCCCGAGAATAGTATATCGAGCATTTTAATACTAATTACATTCTTCTGGCTTCACATTTTAGATCTTAACTGTATGTATTTGTACAGAAAGTAGCTCTGCAATGTTTGTGACATGTTATAACCTTTCATGACATGTCTTTCTTTCCCAGCATCTGTCTTAGAATAATTTAATGAAAAGCTTACAGATGATACAGCCCCAGGTAGTTTATCAAATTACGTTCAGAACCAGGTCAAGATGTCCTGGAATACAAAGCCCATCACATTTCTAAGGTTATATATATATGTGTATATATATCCACCTGCTATCTGACATATGGTATGATTTTCATATTCCTGAAGACATCCAAATCTTTTGCATGGTGATGGCTGATTTCACATGGTGTAAATCAGTTACAGCCTCTGGAACCATAGATAGAGGCTACTCAAGAGAACCTGCAGCTTTGGAAATCTATTTTTACATCCCGCTGTCCCCCCTTGTGCCTCCTCCGGTGTTCTGAGTTGGCTCTTCACCTATTTTAGATATATATTACTTCATTGAAGCATCATTATTTCAGCCGAGAAAATTACTATATTTGAGGAAACTTTTTTCTCACCTTCTCAGTGATGTGTATATTTCTAACCTTTTTCTCAAACTTCAGAGGAAAGAAATAACTTACATGCACATTCTGGAACTGTAATACAAGAGAGAAGCTAGCACTGTTGGTGAGTAAAGACTGCCCTAAAAAAAGAGGTTTCAATTTCAGATGTCTGCTTGCAGAAGAAGAGGGTTTGAGTTCTTTTGGAAACCCCAGTAACTTTAGATAATGTGGCTAAGGATATACGGTTCCAGCTTCTTAGGAATTTATCATGTTCTCTTTGGTTTTATTTGTACTTGGAATATGGTGAATGTCTATGCCTGCTTTTATTGCATGTTGTCTCTGGAGTTACTGGCTTCATTGTATAATTTTAACTTTATTTTCTGGTTAGTATAAAAACATCAGAGAAGACATTTGATTATTTCTTTACATAAAGCTGCGTTCACTATCTCAGTAGCTAGAATTTACAGACAAATATGAAGTACAATTTCAATAAAGAATTTTTATTGCTTTTTCCTTTGCCGAATGGTTGTAGCTGAACAAAATACATGTGGCATATGAAATACACTGCTCAATGATATTAGACTTCAAACTACCTCATGATTTGGATAAAAAATCCCAACACAAAGCTGCTTCATTGAAGGAAAACCAGATCTTTCGATATTTTAGCAATCATATATTGAAAATATGCACTTTGCACCTTAGCAAATCAATCATTCCGGGGGTTATAGTGAAGATGAAAAGGAAGGAATTTAAACATAGTTAAAGAGTGAATGTAAAGCACATAGCTTGCCTTGCATAAATATTATGGGAGAGAATATTGTTCTCTCTGTAATAATAGCACGTCTTGAAAAATGGCTTCTAAAATTATCTAGGTCTTTGTTACTGACCATTTCCTTCAAGCAGATGCATTTTAAGTACTTTTACTTGGTTAGACTTGTCACAGAGTTTTTCACATTTTCTTAAATGCAGTCTTTAGTTCGAAATGGCAAGATCCTTCTGTGCACTACTGAAAGAGCTGTGCAACTAACCTGACACTCTGATGTGTAAATGAGAGTCAATGAACGACAGCAAAGTTTGTGTGATATCTGTAGGACACATGTGGGCAGAAGGCAGTTACATAAGGTCACTTGGAAGGGAAATGTTAGTAAAATGTAGGTATAAACTAAAGTAGCTTTGTGACTACTTGTGATAAATACTATAATAAAGAATAAATAACTCACAATTACACAGGGCTACATTCAGACATGCAGCTGCTACATCTCCCATGAGTGTTCTATACCTCATGCACACCTCGAAAAACACATAAAGCTGGTTTCAATGGCTCACTAGGCTCATGGCCACTCTTCTTCACTGGAGAAGCTGGAATATTCTTTGATAATCTGGTCCACAAATTCTGCCTGTCATCTATAAAGCCGTGGACTCACTCGACGAGTTTCATATGGGGGCTTAGGTTTTTAATACCCTGAGGCAGGTTCACAGGAGAAACATGACAATGTTCTCAGGAGTTTAAGCAACAAACTTTTACTGGCAAAATTTAGAAAACAGTGGTACTTGGCAAATTTTAAAGCAACATTCAAAATCATTGAAATAAAGCATTTCACAAGGCACTGACTTAGCAAACTCTAATCCATCCAACTTTAAGTTACCTAGATTTTGAGTAGAGGAAATTAGGAGAAGAAAGAACGTGAGAGAGAGAGAGAGAGAGAGGGAGAAAAAGAGAGAGGGCGCAGAGGAAGATTAATAAACCACTGCTTGAATTCCAGCACAATTTTCACTACTATAAAATAAAAACAATGGGATGTCCCGGTGTGTGTCTTAGTGCAACTGCTTTTATCTGTTTTGGTCTCCTGGGGCCTTCCGGGTGGAACTTCTGGTGTGCCAGTGGCTGATAGCCAGTCTGGACTGGACTAGATTGTCCAAGGGCAGGGTGTAGAGCAGTGCACCGTCCCACTCTTTGCAGAACTTGTCCTGGCCCACTCCTCCACACACACACTTCAGTTGTTTTGAGCCAGTAATAATATTTTCCATCTCTCATACCAACTTTTATAACATCTCTGCACATATTTCCTCTTCCTTTCCTGTTTTTTTCATGGTCATGTTAGAAATTTATTCTCCTTTTTCTTGTCTACATTTTGTCTTTTGTATCTGAATGTGCAGCTAACGTGAAATTGTGCTGTATGAAAACTATCTCCTATAGCTATCACTGTAGACTTTAAATCCTTTGTGTTTTTGAAATTGTTATTTTTATGTCCAATATCCGTTATATGTCTAATGATTTATCAATATGATATTATAACCTTTAGAACAGGACTTTGCAGAATCATCTGCTGTCTGAATTAGAGTATTCTTCTAGAAAAAAATAAAAAATATTTTGGTCGGTTCTCTCTGTACTTTTCTTCTTTGATTTAATCAGAGCACTAGGGGTCTCTTAATGTGTGGTATCACTTTGATCCTTCACATCTGTAGACCAACTCACCACCATATCCCCTTTTTTTGATTAGGGAATGAACAGAAACTTCTGAGACAGTCACACTAGTACCAACCCACGTGAAATCCCACTCTGCGCCAGTTTCTCTACGCTTGTCAGTGTCAAATATCATCAAGCTAAGATCTATGGGTTGGCTAGTTCTTAATCCATTTAACGCGCCACATGCGGATAAGATCATAGTGATCATATTTGCTTGTCAATGAGTAATATTCCTTGCAGAATCCAAAATGAATGACATTTTGCATACTACATTTGAAATCTTATTAAGAAAGACAAAATATCAGTTACCAATATTCTGTAGCATAAATTATATGGCTTTAGTTCTTTATTAGCGAAATATTAGCCAGGGCTAATATCTTATTGGCTGACACAGGTTATCCTGTTTCTTTTTTAAAATGTTAATCCAGCATTAGCTTTCTTCTCATTCTGTGATTTCCCCAGTGCTGTAACACTAACTAAAAAACAGTTTCAGTGAGTCAGTGTGCTCCTCAAACATCATTTTAAGAATCCTTTCGGGTAGGTTGCAAAAATTGCTGGTTTTGGAGGTACTGTTAGAGCTTTTCTTGCCTTATTGAATAAGTTGACATCAAAAGATTCTTTATCAATGACATATAAAACAAAATTTACAAAGTGTTTTGCATTTTAAGATGTCAAATGAGCATTAGAAATCATAGCAACAGTGGTGAAGTTCGTCAAACACATTGTCTTCAACACTTTCTAGATAATATTTGAAGACTGTGCATTTATATTTCTGCTCTTATTTTAACTCAGCTCTTGACTTCATATTTCTATAAAACACTTCATATCTACTATAATAATATAAAAGTTCAAGCGTGGCAGTTTTTATGCTAAGATAAAGAAATTTAATTAAAAGAATTATGTGGTGCAAGGTTTTTAAACCCATCTTGACATATTTAGATACAGAAAAAAAACTTTGTATCTCCAAAACATTCTATTTCCTAAAGCAAACTGCAAGAATTTGGTGAAGTTATACAAACCTTAGTATTTTTTGAGTACATTCTTGGTAAATCCAAAGCATATAAAGGTTCCTTTTGGGCCTAAAAGCAGAATTTGAGCTAATTATTATTTAAATAAAAATACTCTTTAAGACTATGTTCAGTTCTACAACCTTTAATATGAAGAATGAGTTTGCACAATATACCTTTCAAGAAGACTTCTTGTTTCAGAATATTCCTTCTTCTTTTAAAGTATTACTAATTGTTCATCTTGTGAAAATCACAGGCTTATTATAATAGGAAAATCCTTCCTTCCTTTTTTCACTGTTAATTTCTCAGTAGGAATTAACATCCTTATTTTCCAAATGAGAGTCATGATCTACAGTCTGATGTCCTACACATCTAAAGGAACTTGGCAAAGTTTTCAAGTTCAAGAAATGATTGAAGAAGCCGTAAGCTATGTCACCTACTTCATATTAGGTAAAGATCAATGATGCTGTATAATGCCAGCCAAGTGTTTTCACTGAGTGACAGGTGACAACAGCAGAATAACAATAAAATATCTTGGCACATACACAGTAATGAAATACGTGGTAAAACTCTAAATTGCTGCTTTTGTAGGCAATGTGATTAGTTAGGTATGTATTGTGAATATTTTGTGAAAGTGAAAATTAAAAGATTAAACTGTGGCTCAATTGAATTTCCTGAGTAATAAGCAATTAAGCTGATTATCAATAAATATCCTGGCTCTACCTGACATACAATATGTTACGTAATGTGAATGAGTTTGGTCTAACGTGTCGTATGTTACAGATTGCATATACAGTGCTTCTTTTCTTCTCTGCATAAACCCTCTGCCATAACGAAATAGAAAGCATTGTTTCCCAGGCATTATTAATCCTTTCCTTTTCAAACAAATAAAGAGAGAAAAAAGGAGAGGGGTGGGGAGAAAGAAGAAATTAAAAAGAAAAATATTATTTCCCCCTTTCAAACCTGATGCAGCGTGCCTGGTAGGAAAGCTAAGGGTTAAAGATATGGCAAGTGTAATCCCATTTAAAGTATAAGATGACAGCTAATGCAGTGTAAATATCACTGAGAGTGTTAAAATATCCTAGTATTTTACAAAATAGCACCCAGAGAAGTAATACTAAAAGAAACTGTGGTAAAGTTAATTAAGACGGAGAGGTAGACATCTCTCCTTTTACTTTAATGCATAATTTGATGAAAGGCTCCCAAATTATAAATCAGTGGGTAAAGCTAGGTTCACTGGAAAATCCATGCTGAATTTGGCTAATTTCTTCAGCTTAAAATAGGGGGAAAAGTCACGCTTTTACTAGTTAGGCAAGTGCTAAAATATTTGGTTTCTAAGAAATAGGAAACACAGACTCTGGTGTGTTATCCAGTCTGGTTCAGAAAATGGAATATATTTGAGGTTATCCATATCTTAACTGAAGATATTTAACATTTTTTTCCAAGCAAAATCCCACTCTAAAGTAGATTTTTGATGTTTTTATCCATTTCTGTATAATTATGGGATTCTATGTTACATTAATTATAATTCACTTACAATACAGTGTTGAAACCTTCCTCTAGGTGTTTACAGATGTGTTTACAGATATCTAAGACATCTCTATGAGATTAGCATGTAACAGTTCAGGGTTTCTGATGACCTGTGACACTTTGCTTTGAATCGTAGAATGGTTTGGGTTGGAAGAGGCCTTAAAGATCATCTAGTTCCAAACCCTCTTCCATGGGCGGGGACACACCTTCAGCCAGATCAGGTTGCTCAGGGCCTCATCCAACCTGGGCTTGAACATTTCCAGGCGTGGGGTGTCCACAGCTTCTCTGCGCAACCTGTTGCACTAGGTGATGAACTTGAGGAACACACTGCATTTTGGTGCCTACAATGCCTAAAAATGATTTTGTGGACAATATGTGGTTGCCTGAAGATAGTGTTCTATCACTTGAAATGCTAACCAAGATGCTGGAATACCTGGAAAGTGACATCAGGACTTTCAGAAAATGTGCCCTTCTGGAGATGTTCAAGGGGCATCTGGATCTGGTGCTGGGTGATATGGAATGGTGGTTTAGGTGTTACAGTGGATCGTTGGACTGGATAGTCTTGACGGTCTCTTCCAGCCTTGACGATTCTATGATTCTATGGTTCTATGACTCTGGGATCTATGATTCTGGGATATTCCCACCTGAATAGTGATCCAATAAAAGGGATAGAAATTAAGGAGTGTGGTATGACAACTTTAACCGTATCATTATTAATATTAAACATTTTCTGTATATATATTCTTTCTCTAATAAGTACTTTTGATTAAAAATAATTCCTGATCAAGACAAGTCCAGATGGAGTGGGTCTGACAAGCTGTAGTCCTGAGCCCTTACAAACTCAGTAAAGAGCTTATGGACTTGTCAAACTGGAAATATGATGTTACGTGGCTACAGAATTATAGGTCAGGATTCTGACCATGACCTGTCTGTTTCTAACCCGTTGAGCAGAGACTGAAAGTTGAGCCTGATTCACCAATACTTGTGGACTGCTCTGACAATGCAGAATAATGAAGAACTGATTATTCATCCTTCTATGGAGGACCTGTAACTGCATTGCAATTTGAACAGCTTGAAGCAAGCAGTGCACTGGTAGTTTTGACTTGCGTGTACCAGACACAAAATAAATTACCCATATAAAACCTATGAATACTGTAAAATAACCCCGGTGCAAACATGTTTGAGGTGCTGACTCAACACCAGATTTGTCATTGAAAAGTCAGTCTTCTTCAAGAACAGACATCTAAAAGAATCTATTATTTTATTTCAGTTTGGTAAAGTGCTGAAGTGATGGGTTATTTAGTCTGCATTTTCCCAGATATGGCTGTTGAATAGTTTTTGGAAAGTTGTTTTCCTCGGTAGTCTCAGCACGCTCTACTGAGGCAGACAATCACAATCACATTTTCACAACTTTATATGACTGGAGCCACCAGATATATCGCAATGAGACTCCCACTATAAAATACAGGGGAAAACTGCCTTGTGTTCTGTTTTTTGTATGAAGAAATAAGAACACCTATAAACATCTTGAAATAACAAATTAAGAAAAATAGATTGCCTTATAAAATATTCACGCAGCCCTTTCGTGAGAAGATAAGTCAGTGATTTGCAGAAATTAAAGGGAATTCATATTCCTGAATAAATAAAAAAAAAAAAAAAGAGAAACCTAAACATTTACTCCATAAATGCTTCAATATAAAAAACTGCATTACTCTCTCTTAAAAAAAAAAGTGTGAAAAATATGTAAAATAATTATATACTTTAGGAAGTAGCCAGATCTAAAAAAACTGATCTGAGCAGCACGGTAATGAACCAATTTGGAGGCCAAAAGTAATAGTCCCTTACTCATAGTGTCATAGGAAACTACGAGAACTTAGGCTAAACTTGTACATCTGTGTCTTTCATGTCGTAAATCCAGTAGCTTACTACACTAATACATGAATCTGAAAATGGAAAATCTGCTAGAAGTAAAAATAAGAAAAAGGAAAACTTTTGAAATTAAATGACACATAGCTTCTAAATGAAACTTAACTACTCATTTAAAGAATAGCAAAAAAAAAGAATACGTCTGGCACTGCTTTAGGAATGACAATTTCTAATAAATTTATTTACAATAGGAATAAAAAAAGGCATGAAGATCTCTTAACTCTCTTTGGTTACTTCATTAGAGTGTCAATATGAAGTGGTCTTGGTCTAGCAAAACTTGCATTTTTTTTTCTGGAATCAGGATTTCAGTGTCTTCTAGATGCAGAATAGAGCTGAGTGCAAAGAAAGGCACCTGACTGTAGAAAAGGAAAGGACAGATGGTTCACTCTCACACTGTCTGAAAATAATCTGTAAAGTCTTTGTATTTTGGTTCTATTTGTTTGAATATTAAAGAAAATATGGTCATGTTAAAATTTTGCTAAGAATCACATCCTGAGTCAGACTAATAGCTTCAATTTTGCCAGCTTTAGGACAAAGTGAGGAGTTACAGCAATTCTTTGGAAGATCCATAAGAGGATCATCCTGGCTAGATGAATATGTTATTTGTGGCTTGTTGATAAAGCTAAAACATTTTTAAAGTATCAAAGCCTTTTAGATTTTTTTTTTTTAATATTGGTTTGGTCCTTCAGATTGACATAGGTGGATGGAACAGTTAATGGAAAAGCCCAAGAAGCCACTGAAATATCTTGTAATATAATATGGACTGCATTATAGGCAGTTCATAAATGAATATTTGAATCTGTGGTTTTATGTCTGTGTTTGTGCATATCCATACATTTACTGGTCTTCACAGTTCTATGGAGTTTGTCCAATTTCTTAATAGCCCTTTTAATAAAGCATTTTTAATAAAAAAATGGCCAATGAATTTACCAACTTCTGTAATAATAGCTTTAAATCTTCTTCTATTAACTGATCCTCCAATCAGATTACCTTAGTGTGCTGACTTTTCCCCTTTACATTTTTTTTATTTTTTAGAATAATGGGAGATGAAATATTGAAAGTTGTGGTCATTGTTTAAATATTGAATACCTTTTTTCACTTCAGCAAAGAAAATGTCACAAGATTAGCTGTACTACTCCATCATCCAAAATCACTTGATTTATAATTTTGTTCATTTATTTATGTCTTGGATGAGTTATAAATTATACCTCAGCATCCTTTTGAGGAAAGGCCATTGTTTCTTCATAGTTTCTTTACTGGGCATTTACCTTGTTATATAAATTTCCCCCCTAATGAAAGGAAAGGAAAAAAAAAATTAAAATCTAAGAGGGAAGAACAAAAAATGTCCTTCTATAGTCTTATTAACCAAACTATGGACAGTAACTGCTGATTATCATGATAAACTGTAATTCTCTCATTTTATTTAGTGACATGCATTCAGGTCAAAAATGTGTAAAATCTAAACATGCTTTAAAGCCTTTTCTTTTTAATAACCTACTGTTTAAGACAGAACATCCTAGTGTTGCTATGGATTTCAGAATTTCTTCCCTGCCTTAGAACTGTGAAATTTTGCGGAAAAGATCTGAAGGATATCACTATATAATTTTGTTAATGTCTTCAAAACTATATTAGATTAAAGACCCATCTAGTATCTGATGCACAGAAACCACTAGTGGAGAATCCCAGAGAATCCACTATGTGAACATAATAAACATTTTCTTAGAGCTTATAGTGGTTTACACTCCAAAGATTTGTTGGGCCAGAGGAGATGTCCTTGGATATATCTTTCAGCAGATTTTTCAAGACTGATGTTACTGAAATTAAAACTACTACCCATCTAACTATTTAATAAATGGAAGGTGAAAGAAAATAATGCAGTTTATGGCGTGGATAGAGTTTTTCTTTCTATATACCTACATAAAGAGAGATATTTTTGGTGTTTGGGAGTGCCACAGAAGGAGAAAAAGTTAAAAATATAAATTCAATGGCCATATTATCAAACCTTTTTTCAGAAACAATATAATGTATAAAGTCCAATCAGGTTTAGTATCCACCATATTCACAAAAAATCTTAAGATTAAAGAATAATGTTTCAAGGAAGTATGTCTGTCAGCAGTTATAGGTAAGTCAATAAGATAAAAACAGAGGAGTAGTTCACAGTTCTCCATATATCTCAGAGGAACTGTCCCAAACAAATAACTTCACAAAAACTGTGGATTCTGTATTCATCTTATGCTTCAGTGTTAGACAAACTGTTGAGATGAAAGGCTATTATCTTGTACAATATGCATGATTTACCTATATGCTAAATTTCTGTGGGTTTTGTTGGGCTTTTTATTCATTTTTTTAAACAATTACTTTAATAGAAATATTTACAATTCAAATTTCTCTTTTCATCATTTTTTGACTTTAGGGTGAATTTTATCAACATGCAAATCAATAATTCAGAACTTGCTAGAGAATGAAATAATGATTTGATAAACAAGAAAAAATGAGGTAACTTCAATATGCAGGCAGCTTTTTCTCAGCTTCCAGCTCCCATGAATATCACAATAATTTGAAAGAACACTTTAAAAGATTCATTGCATTCACTACAGTTTTTACACCTTTTTTTTTTTCCATGCATCTAAATTTGTTTTTGAGATCTACTTTCTCTCTAGGACAGTATGTTCTTATTAACTAAGGCTCTTCAAAATAGAATCAACCAGCTAATTGACAGATATTTCAAAGCAGACAGATGATTGTAAAAGCAGATGACTGTGTCATGAACTTTCCAAAAAGGCCTGTCCACTTAGCCATCAATAGAAGGGATGAAAGGTACTCAGAAATCAACCTATAGCTGGACTAATCACATTTAGCTCTGACCTCCTAAAGGGAAGATGTCTGTAGTTACTGATGAAAAACAAGTGTCTAGCATCACTGGGATGATTTACCATTTTGAAAGAGTACTTATTATGAAATGAGACACTCTAAAATCTCTCTCTGCTTTACTCTTTTGTTTAATCTTGACTGTCTACCCGTGATGGACATCAGTTGCCCAAACATTGGAGTCAGGTGACGTGTCAAATCTGCTGGACTAGACAAAATGTTCATAGAGGAAAAGAAGGAGAGCTTTGAAAGGCACCTTTTTGAAGATGCAAGCCAGCTGATATATATTAAATCAACTCAAATGACTCTGAGCTCTTAAGATGGCAGAACATTCACTTTTACAGAGGATTTGAACTCCAGATTACAGGCAGCTCGTAGTATTTCTGAGCTCGTATTGTAGTCAAACAATCCACAAGCAATACATAACATTTAATTCAGTTACTTTTACATGGGTATCTATTGTCATTTGAAATGCCTAGTAGTATTCCGACTGTTCTCTAGGTTCATGGATGTTTCACTTGTCACTTTCGGGTTCTTTGAGTATCTTGAATATCCTAGCACTGCTGAAGTTCTAACTCAGTCAGTTGAGTAGAGTCTTTCATAACACACACCTCTCTAAGATACCTTTAAATATGAACTTAGACTTCAGAACTCTGTTTAAATACTCCCACAGCTTCAGTTGTAGCAACTTAAAGTTCAGTATTTATGAACACTGGAAAAAAACTTAGCACAATGATGAGGATAAACTCTGTTAAAAATTATCTTAACAATGCTCAGCCACATTTTGGAAGTATATAAAGAATATTATTTTAATTTCCTCAGGGCAAATCAGCAAAATTTCTTCTAAATACCTTCATGACTAATCCTTAAAAATTCTTTCTCTTCCAAAAATTCTGCTAACTATTTCTGAACACTGACATTTCTTTAGGAAAATCTACATGTCCTTTTGCAGGCAGCTAGAGACTTTTCTTTCTGAGCCTCAAGGGAGATTTTAGCCTGGTTCCAGACTGGGTAACTGAAGTTGGTAGGTCTACAGAATGGTGTAGAAAGTCACTGTGTCAGCAGTGGAGGTGAATAAAGTTTATTTCAGAGGTGGCAGAAACCTCAACGATGATGGTGTCTTGGTCCATTAATAATGTCTACTTGACATTGTTATTTCTATATGTTAGTCTGAACCAAACTTCCACCCTTGCATGACTGCTTGCTTTTCTCCACAAATGGAATCAAAATTTGTAGACATCTATTCCCAGCCATGAAAAGTGAATGAGATCCTGTTTTTTTTTTTCTTTTTTTTCTCTTTTCTGTCTGCAAACCAATTTTTCAACAGACCACTGCATTGAAGGGATTAGAAGCTTTAAATATTTGCAGTTATTTGAAAAAAAAAAAAAATCCACAAATTTATTTATGCTTTATTAACATTTTAAGAAATGTTATGCATTGATTATTTTACCATGGGAAATAAAATATTTGAAAAATGGCACAAATGTTTTGTCAAAAGTAAAAAGCAGAACAAGACTACATTCAGAATTTCTTTCTCCTGAGCAGTGATTGCACAGAGAAATGTGGAAAAAAATGCAGGCAGACACTTTTGCCTTTATTATGTCCATGGAATACATTGTGGTGGCAAAAAGGTTTTGCCATATTAATGTCATGCAGTTGAGCTGTAGCCCTCAAGACTTTTCCCTGTGATGCTAGCTGAATAGCTGAGAGGAACAAGCTTGCTCAGGTGAAAAAAGGATAAAAAAATTAAGACTTATCCTTTGTTTTCTCAATCTTTCACAAGGTTCTCAATGAAGACAAAATACGTAAAACAGAGACAATGAGCATCTGAAGGAGGAATAATACTTAAATAAAGAATTACAAAGGATTTTTGAGTCATATTTCATTTCAATATAACTTTGTTCTCTCTGTATTCTATCTTATCATCTGTATCAAAGATAAGAAGAGAATTCAGGGACTCCAAAGGGAAAACAAAACAAAACAAAATAAAAACTTTCTCAAAAGCTGTCTGTAAAAATAACTGCTGTAATCCAAACTTTTGGTTAGTGCTCATGTAATGTATTACGCAGCATATACCGAGCATGCACAGTTCTAGAAAAGATCTTATCAGCTTAAATGCATCCTTTTACGTCGCACATAGGCTTTAAGAGAATGCCTAACAGATGGGGTACTTTCCTGGAATCAGTGGCATCCTACAATATTCTCATTAGATTTTCTTGTAAGGTGACACTCCACAGATGTGGAAGATTGTGTCTACGAAATTATATCACATAATGTGGAAAGAGAAAGGGCAGGATCGCATTTTTATCCAAATAGCTACACTGCAGTAGCAAACCACTGAACGGTAGTGGAGCATGTATATTGGAGAACATAGCTTCCACCACTGTGAAATCCTAGTTATACTGAAAAACTAAAAAAGCATAATTCATACATGGACACATAAAATAGATCTGTCTATTCAGCCCGTGTCAAAGGATAACCTCATAGGCTTAGTACACAAATTAGTTCGTTTTGCATTTTGTATTTTCCCTCCAAACAAATCCTCTCTCCGTAGATGGTAGTGTATATGTGTATCAAAGGGGGTAAACTGACACATTTGGTGTTACAAAACAAGTGTTAAAAAGTAGTAAGATTGTACAGTCTAATCTAAGTATGGGTAAAATTCTTTTTTTTTTTTTGTTTTCATCTACTATATGAAGTATTTATCTTAATGTAAAGAGTTACTAACATTGATTTTATAACTATTCCTAAATTAGACACAAGCATAATTCCAGTACTGAACATCTGACATGGCATAAAGTGGATACACATTTCCAAGAATCAGACCAAATATTTGTTAAATGTTTACACTCCTTGCAAAGAATGAAAATTTAGTGGGTACCTTCTGAAACTGATGTCTGCATGGGTGGGGATAAATTTAGCTTTCAGCTAATGAGCCTTATAAAATAGAGAAACTAATATTAATTCTAATAATGTTTTGCATAACAGTGGAATTAAAAACTGAACCCTTGATGCACCAAACAGAGCTGTTATTTGTTCCACAGAAGAGCTCACAGACTGAGAAACATCTATTTTAACAACATTAGAGGTTAAAATGTCTGTAAATTGCAAAGGTCCTGTTCTCAATTTTAGAATTTAGTTTACACAGAAGTATAATTTACTACTCTATTGCTTGTGTCCAGAGATGGAGGACATTAATACAGATTTAATAGGGATTTTGGAATGAGTGAGAGTGTGTTTCCCACAGCAATGAAAAGAACTGCCAACATTTGTCTAATGTGATTACTTTTCTGTTGTTTGGATTTCATTGTACATATTTACTATGAATAATATGTTAGTGCATCTATAGTCATTCCTAAGTGTCATTTTAGTATTTGAAATGGAAGCAAAAAATTAAATAAAATAATTTATCCTTTGAAATTAGAAGTGCTTTGTTTTCTAAAAGTAATGAAATAACTGAATTTAAAAATGCCGTGGAAGATGAAAGCTGGTTAAAGTACTTTAGATATAGCCCCTCATTGGAGGAAGTTCTGTTGCTAAGCAACAAAACCTGTAAAGTGTTAGCTTCATAAAGCACTGATTAATTAATATACTTAGTGGATAGTGAACAAAGTCATAAATTGCTCTTGAAAGGCTATATTAAACAACCGGGTGAAACATTTCAGGTAGCAGCTTCAACATTCACTTAAAACTGGAGCCTATGATCAGACTTCCATTACTTCCAGTGGGAATCTAAAGCTGGACACTGCTGCAGATTTCAGTCTAAATTTATCTATACTGAATATCTAATATGATGTAGCCTTACTATCATACTTTGAAAGATAAATCCAGCTGATCTGAGGAGTGAGAAATTAAGTCACAAGGAGTGTTTTGCTGAGAACATAATTAGACATATACTAACTTATTTTTGATTATAAATCAAATAAGAAAACTAAACAAAGGTTGCATTTTTATATATCAGTTTCATATTCTGATGCTGAATAAGCTGAGACTGCTGCAGAATAAAAGAAGAATGGCTTGCACTGTAATTCAATTAAGTAATTCCAGCAACATTTTAAAAGCTTCATGTAGGAAAAACTTAAATTGAGGGATCTTGAAAGATAAAAAACAATAAATTAAGCACATTCTGGAAAAGCTTGGTTTTACAGTATCAAAAGGCATACAGGATCATGAAAAGTTAATGAAGGAGGCTTTATTAGAAGTCCTGTAGGGAAGTGTGATTCTGCTAAAGATTTGCATCACTGCAAGGTCCGTAACGTCAGAAGAAAGAAAATGGAAACAAAAGGAAAAGATACTAAACATAATTGTTAGTAATTGGGGTAATTCAAAGATCAAAATGCAAGTAGTCCTGAATAGTATGAACATGAAAATAGCAATGGACTCCAAGAAACTGTGGTTGAGATAGGACTGCTTTAAGTATCTGTATCTGAAAGAATCCCAACCTAATCCAAAACCAACCAACAAAAATATGCACAAAACCAAATTCTATGTGCAAAAGATTGTTCTTGCTGGAGGTCGACACAATACGAGGTTTTGGAAAGGAGTCAGGCCACAAATACTGGGGTGGGGGAGGGAGAAATGTTGGCCTCTGCACAGGCTTTTCCTGCAGAAGACAGAAACATCCACTCTGGATAAAAGATAATCAGGAACTAGCTTTTGTGATTGATCACCAAATATGTACAAAATATCCCTAGCTTCTCATTATAAAATCAATGTAAAAAGAAAAACATGATCAACTACACTAGTGGGCTTCATAGTCTGTGCTGTGCAAGTTTAGAGAACATTGCAGCTCATAATCTCTTGGAAAATTTCAGAAATGAAGCCAAACACCTGTTGAGCTATGTAGTTTGAGTTTTGACATTTTGGGGTAAAGAATTAGACTCTGGATGGCATTAGACAGTTGTCTTCCCATCTGAGCTCAAATAAGGAGGCATAAAACGTGCCCAGTTTTCAGAGAGATAAACAATAATAATAATAATAATAATAATAGATATACCTTATAAATGCCAATATACATCTTCACAACCTCCACCGCATCCTATCTTCAATTTCAGCAGACATTAACTTCAATGATTTTTACTTACGATGTCTTCTTCAAAACAACGCAGAATTAAAATGAGTTTATGAGTGAATATATCTATGAGCAAAGTATTTATTTTTATTAATTTATGTTATATTGCAATTGTGTACTAAACCTCATAGATTAATTAATTGATTTTTACATCTACATTTTTAATGTAAGTGTTAAAGCTCTTGTGAAAAAAACCCCAGTTTTGTTATATTAATTAATCACTTAACAGAGCAGTTCTTTTTCCCGACATTAAGATCTCCTTGATGTTGCAATTTGGAGAACAATTCTGAACATCAGGACAAGGATTTGTGAATCTCTGAGAGTACGAAGCTGAGAGAGTGCAGTGCTGCTTGGAGGTGAGTGAGCTTGTGATGACATGGGATGTCATACAGTTTTGCTAGGGAAATACTCTATCTGCACTCAAATGCTTTTATTTTCCTGTGGCTAGAAAAAAACGCAAACACAACACACTAACACTGCTCTGTTGCACCTGGCGTTTGAGTATGGGTCTGTGTCCTGCTGCTTTCTCACCTTTATCTGATTCTATTACAGATTATGTTTTCTGCTAGAGAGATCTTATTTATTGGAGGAACCATTTTTCTAGTTTTCTGGTTTATATAATGGGTTTTAACATGCAGAGACATTTGTGTCAAATGTATATGAATACATCCTTTTAGGTGCTTTGTTAGATACCTAATTCTACTGAACTTTGAAGAAGAGCTGGAAGACTAACTAATAATACTTCTGAAAATCAAATATTATGCAGAAAATAATGTGGCAAAGATATTTTCATAAATTATTTTCACTTGTTTGTCTAAATTAATAACTTTAGTGGGGACTGCCTCAACAAAATTATCTTAGGAGAGCAAACCAGGAGCTCTGCAGGCACTTGAAGTTGTACTTTTTCCCCTATATAGAAATATCCTGAATGACATGCATTGGCTTAAAAATGAACTACAGCAGCAGCTGAATTGGCTGTTTCTAACTTGCTAGAATTCTGTTTATTTTGTGCTTGAGAGACTTGGGAACTGAAGGGGGGTGAGGGCAGATGAGGGGGTGGTATTTGTGTGGAGGGCAAATGAGAGATAAGCAAAGCTTGTGCTCCCTTTCACCGGAATCTGTGCCTAGTTGCTTCGCCTTTTGAAATAAGCTCACACTGCTCAGTTCCACAATCCTTATTCCTGCTGAGAAGCACTTAATAGTGAGAGGAGGCTCCTGGGTATCGATGCAACTACTCAGAAGAACTGTACTACTCAAGCCGAGTAAGGGCTGCAGAATCAAACCCACAAGAACAAGCACTGAAAGATGTGCTGCTAAAGCAATTAGAGCTGTAAGCAGGATAACTCCCCTTCCGGGATTTTAGTGTGAAAATGAAGGTCTAATAACATTTGTTTTCGTCATGTTGACTTGCTGAGCCAGTCACAAGGAAAGATGTGATCAAAAAAAAAAATTTTAAAAAAAAAGGAAGGCTAAAAATAATGCTAGGAGAACACAATGGCATACACTATCCTGAAGCTTCTGGGAGGGAGGACACTATTGACTGAATCAAGCAGTGTGCTCTCACTACAGTGCTAATAAATAGTACAGCTTTGTGACTGTCATTTAGGAGACAAAAAATAAACTGCAGGTGGGATGATGCTTCCTTTCTGGAATATATCTCCTTACTGGTTCCATTTCTTTTATTAATGTACCTGATATTCCAAAGTGCACATTAATAAACATAAAAATTAAATATTTATTAAATAATTGCTTATTCTTTCTTTGGTTTTTTCAACAATGTTGCTCTCACTCTTTAGTAGTAACTTTAGTTTACTGTGTTGTGTTCTGTGTTTATTAATATTCTATAAAATGAAAAAGTTGAAAAAAGCACAAAGTCCATATGGATTGACACCACGAATGTCACTAACTCAGATAATGAATGTTTACAAGATATTGCCTAATTTAAATACTGACATTACTGTATATATATATACATATATATATATGTGCATATATATATATATATATATATATATGTATATAAACACTATATATATATATATATATATATATGTGCATATATATATATATATATATGTATATAAACACTATATATATATGTATTTACAGAAATACCTGCAGAGATTGGTCCTGTTTCAAAGTCTGGTAGCAGAAGGTTTAAAGTTATAATTCTGCTATGGAAGCAACAGAAATAGATGACAATTTCATTTCATGGTAGCGAGGTCCAGCAAAGCTAATAATAATGATTTTGGATCGTATGTTACCAATATATTAGCACATGCTCTCTGATTAAAGATGTGAAAATCCATATCTCAGCAGCTTTTTTTCTTTTTGAAAATGTAACTTCTTTCAATAAATCAATGCGTGTTTGGTGGAGATTTTATTATGCGAACCAAGCAGAATCTTAGAAAGGGAGAACAATATGTTAAAAGAAATTTGTTCTGAAAAAGGAATGCTTTGATACTGGAGACAAGCAGCACAGCAGGAGTTTAAACAAACGAAAACAACCTTGGTGTGTGCTATTCTTCTCTGGTGACAGCTTTGTGGAGGGCATCTAGCTGTTAGAGAGCAATTTAAGAGAAGGATCTGGCAGCATGTAGCATCATCGTATCACAACAAAGGAAGAAAATGAGATTCGTTCTTTTTTTTCACCATGAAATTCATAGTGATAGTCTCTGTTTTCTATGTTGAATGCATTTATTTGGTGTATGTGTGCAGTGGTGTAGGGGGATAATTTTCCAGTAGTATACATTAAATTTACACTCAAGAGATGTTCCTGCCCTTCTGGAATTCTTTGTATTGGTTTGGTTTTTCCAGAGTCACTTAATAAAGAATTTGTGGTTGGAAAGATTGAAAAGGAGAGATACATTTCCCAGTGAGGGAAAGTAGCTTCAGTGGCAGAGACACAATGTTCCGTCTTTTTACCCTGCAGCAAGAAACAGTGGATGACTCAGGGGAAATGGTGAAAACATGAGCATACTTCTTACTGGAACACTAATAACATTCCCCCATTTTGCATCACTCATTTGCTTGATGACAGTCATTTCTCCTCATGTGTTGCCAATCCTCCCTCTGCGCAGTAGGACACAGTGTAATTCCCAGCAAGGAGCAGTTTATGAAATAGTAAGGATGAAATTTCTTCTCACCTCACAGTTTTTCATATGGTACCTTTCCAAGGTCTTTGCCACCAGGGACCTCTAGCATAATGCAATGCAGCAATGACTTTCTCCTCTCTTTCTGTCCCAAACAATGTTACAAGTGTGTTGCTTTGCTGCCTGAACTTTCATGATATTCTTTATTTCCTTTTCTTCCTTGATTTCCTTCCTAGCTTGTTAGCAGCTGGGGTCACACTGCCTAAAGAATCATTAGTCCTGAACAAATATATTTTTTCTTTAATATAAGGCACCCCTATCCCCCTTCTATGCTACAGTTAGAAAAACAAGTGTCATTTGCAAAAAGTGAGATATTACTTCTGTAAAAAGGCAAAAAGAGCTTCTAAATGGTTTTTTTGTTAGAATTCAGGACATACAAACAGATATCTTTAGTATTGCTGATGCTATCAGTCACAACAATGTTGTTACAAGTTTGAGATAATACTTGGGTTTATTGTAGGTATTGATTATATAATTCAGTCTTATAATTTCTTTTCGTGTACACTTTCATCAAGAGTTTTATGCATTGCAGTTTCTTCGCTTTAGTTTTCTTAACCCTGAAAAAACAGCAATCAGAAAAATTCAGAAAAAGAACAAGAGCCAGCTCCAAAATTAATGGGAGACATTAAAACTTCCCTTCATTTCTCTGAGGCTGACATAAGATTTTTACAGGTATCTGTAGTAATTAGGAGAGTTTAAAAAGGAAGGAAGCACCAAACACATGCAACATAAACTTCAAATAGTTTTCTAAGACTAAAAAAGTTTTTTTTTTCCCATCAGAGCTCAGAGGAGAGGAGAAAAGAAAAGAAAAGAAAAGAAAAGAAAAGAAAAGAAAAGAAAAGAAAAGAAAGACCTGGTACGTTATGTTTGTTTCCTCAAAGATGGGCAGAAACACAAATGCAGAATTGTCATGTTCAAATTTTGTCTTTGGGGAGAAAAAAGGGTAGGAGAAGGTCCTACTGCAAATTGGGCAGTCACTGTAAATGTTATGAAGCACACTGCATCTTGGGCATTGTCACAGTCTTATTCCCTGGCCCCTAAGCATTTTTACTTTGGAATTTTCAATGGAATTGCTTCTGATCTGGTAAGGACATCGATATCCTTCCTTTTACAATAGAATGCCCTGGAACAGGACATATCATTTTGGTTCCATCATGATTTTTCTCAAATCTCTGTATGACTAATAGAATCAGAAGTTAAAATGAACTAACTGTTTTTCATTTCTTTTTTTTTTTTTTAATCCTCATGCAGCACTGTACAACTCACATATTAACAAACATTTATTTTTATTATTATTTATATTCTCTTACATAAGTCCTAAAACTGAGTATTAGAACTAAGGAACATTTAAGTGTATTTAGGTGTTTAGATCAAGAGCCTACAATCATAATGCTTACATTTAGACACATAATCTAGTATAATTAAATAAAAAGACTGTTAGAAATATTTAAAATTAAGCATGATTATTAAGTTTTGTGGTCTTAGAGATTAGAATATCTTTTTTTTTACCCCGAGGTTATTTTATATAGCTTTACATACAAAAATAATAGTGATAAATATACAACTAATGATTTAATTGCTCTGTAAACTGGCTGCCAATATTCTTCGGAAATCTTAGCAAGGAAGAGAAAAAACAAGAGTCAGAGACAAAAAGCATGTCCACCTTCATTTGCTCTTTTTTTTTGGACAGATCTAGTGTTTTTATTCAGTGCAATAGGAACAGGATAAAGATGCCCATGGGAAACCATTTGACTGCTTTAAACAAAAAAGCCAGCTTAAAGCTTCCTACCTGTTTCTATTGCTATAATTTATATTCTAGATAAATCCAAAAAACATGCCAGGTGTGAAACATAAAACCTCAAACATGTGATAGTTCATGTCTTTCAAAAACAATGGCTGCATAACCTTAAATACCTGATTTTTTTTTTTTACATATGAATTAATACTATCAGATTGAAGATTAGCAGAAGTATTTTAGATCATATTTCGTTATGTTCAAGTAATATTTCAAAAGAAGTTAAATATTCAGAAATAAAACTCAAGTGGTGTGTTGCAAAATACCATTAGATAGTGAATAACATGATTCTCTACTTCTTTGTAGAATGGAGTATGGTTCTTGAAAATCTTTTATCTATTCGTCCCTGTCCTGCTGCTATTTTTGATACTCCAGGAAAGGTTTCCAGCGCATATCGTCTTCCATTTAGAAGCCTTTCTGTTGTGGGCTATAGTTAATGATTTAGCTAGTTTGTTGTAATGCTTGGCAGAGCATCCTCAGGCTTATTTTCACAGCTAAGCAAGATTTTGCTAGATGGCCTCTGAATTCACAGCCTTTTTCAGACAACTCAAGAAGGAAAATTGCTGATTATTTGGAAAATACCGTGTTGTATTTATTGAGTTAAAAAAGCAATCTTTTCTTAGCATGATGTGGATAATTTATGTAACTCAACATAGCTAAAATTTTTAAAGAAAATTATGCCTTTTTTTTAACCCTTACAATACCCTTAGCAAGAGGCTAGAAATAAGTTTCCACCTGCTTGGATGTGACATTAGCAATTTTAGACCAATGTTAATGTTTAAGTATTAATTACTTCTGATACAGCTTTCAAAGCAAATTCAATAAAGATCTGACTCTTAACAAATTTGCAAAACAGACAGCCTCCAAGTAATATATTTGATTCCAAGTCACATTTCTTGTTAGTTCTGTTCCTGAAATACATACCTTCTTTTGATAAAGACAAGCTTATTTTTGGTCTAATTCATGACACAGGAACCAGTTTTAAGCTAAATAAAAATATCTCTGGCAAGCGTCATTCAAATAAATTATCATGTAGCACAGCCACATAATACATTTTGTTCTTTACCTGTTCTCCCACATCCTGAGTGCTCTAACCATTGTGCTATAGAACAAAAGAAAGGCATCATCCTGTGGAAAAAAAGAAAAATAAGACACATAAAGGAAAAATAGAGAGAAGCAAGTAGAACAAAAGGACTCTTATGGAGCAACAGGAAAACTATGGCAAAGAACTTTTGTGTATTAATCCAGTCTCACTCCTTCTTGGGAGTTAGATTAATATTGCTTTCTATGTAAAGAATCATTCATGAGGGAAAAAAGATATTCACACACCTTCAGAACTAAGTTTTGGGCAAATTAAGGGAAAAGTCTGATTAATTTTGTCTTGCTTGTTTGGGTTTCTTTTAAATCTTCCTCTTAGAATACTTCTGCAAACACTGGTGGCCTAGCCCAATATTTATTCTGGATCGCAATAAAGAAGAAAATGGGGGTTTTTTTCAGACCTAGAAAATCAAAATGAATTTAACTTCAAGGTCTTTTAAAGAAAGTTAATCTTGATTGTTATACCACTTTCATCATTCTGCTTAATGCTGCATTTCACTCAGTTAATATTGGTTCAGAAAAGTTCTAAAATTATTCCCTTGTACAACGGCATTCAGAGAAGTTCTAAAATTATTCCCTATTCCCTGTATCAAGACAATTTTCAACCCTTTCACTCACTGGATGTACATGAGGCAATAAACGTGTTTTCATGATTGTTTGTCAGTGTTGCAGATGCATCAGGGTCTGTTCATGAGGTGGTCTCATTTCAAATATGTCTCTGTCTGTAGATTTGTTTCCAGTGAAATCCAAGAACCTTTCAGGCTAACTATTGCAGTAGCCATTGAATGGAAGGTATTAAACTTCTGAAAAGGCAGCTGACAACAAACAAAAAACCCAAACAAATAAACAACAAAAAGATTTGTGTGGTTGACTGTAGAAAAAAGAAAATGTGGAAGAAATGTGTCTAGGCCATACTTTGCTACTGTTTATACACTTACCCCAGGACTATTTAAAATCTTTTCCTTCTAGAAAGCATTTGCAGTGAGGAGTCTGTATAAAATTATTTTTTTAGAATATTTGTACAGTCACTGCACAGAAATAAATACTGTCAAAGAATAAAACTTCTCCTTCAGCCCAACTGTATTTTTAGTCCTCAAAAAAATTCTAAGCACTGCATAGTCCATAATATCTGTTTAGACTGCTCAGAATTTCTGAATAGACTACAAGGGTTTGGGGTTTTGTTTCTCGAAGAAACTCAAATTCAACTGATTACATGTTTTTTAAGAGTTTTGGTAGTTTATGGATTCACTTACAGTGACTAATGTTAAGATAATAGTTGTGAACCTATCCTTTATCAACAGTGAGCTTTCATTTAAGACAGGCTTTTATTAATCTGATTTCCTTAGACATTTTTCCTGTTTAGCTGCAACGGTCTAAATTCCTCTTCAAGCCTTCAAAGTCAATTATGTCATGTCAGGTCTAATCCTTGACCAGGTCCTCAGTTATCTAAGGTATGTGTTTTATTCACAGTCAATGTGTCCAGAGAATGTGACAAAGTCTTTTCAATTCCACTGCTGCTGGCAGAACAATGAGATCAAGTTTTAGGTCATCACTTAATAGCAATTTTACTCACATTCCTATTGCTTCCTCTTTTATTGTTTTCTTTAGAGTTATAGAGAGAGAATGCCTTTAAAGGAATTTAGATGTTTGCTTCATTTAATATTAATCTATCCTGATTAGCATTACAAAGTAGGGGTTAAACAGCATTGTTGAAAGACTACCACCAAATCTCCTTCCTGTATCACAAATAATTCTAAATATCATAATCAATGTCAAGGTGAAAGTAACATTTGACAGGTTTTATTTATATGCATATATACAGTTATTTTTAATAGCTCAGAAATAAAAAACAACTTTGAAATAGAATGTATCTTGTTCATCTTTCATTCTTTTAGAGTCTGACTTCCTAAGGCCTCAGAAGCTACCCCAAAATTCTTCAATCAGGAAATTTATTTTATTATCGTCTTTACTAAAAAGTCACTTTAATTTTTTTGTTGTTTTTTTAATTTAGGTCAGGGGTTTTTTAAATGGTGCTCTATTAATTTTATTGCAAAAGGTATATTTTCATACATTATCAACTCCATTTGATCAAATCTATTTTTTCAGAGAAAAATAAAGTCTTCAGTAATGATTGCCATCAGGAGTAGAAAATGGAAAAATATATTGATCTTGCATATTAATGTTGTACAGTGGTTGACATAAATGGCAAATATAGCTACACCTTACTAAATTATAGGCAATAACTATTTTAGGGATCTTCTTCACATTGATTTAGATTAAAAAAAATTCTGCATTTGTGGGTTTAGATGTCAATTTTTAAATGAGAATAAATTGTGTTATTATTTTATTAGGCAAAGATGAAAATATTACTGAATAGATGTTACAGTCTATGCAGCCTGCCTTACTTCTGTGATGCAGAAAGCTGCATATAGTTGTAAATATTTTAAAAGAAATATTTATTGTTATATTATTTTTTAACGAGTTGCAATATTTTTGTTTTATTCCTAGACTATAAGAGCATGGTGAGATATTTACTACAATTGAATAAATATTTCATTTTTAGCATGTGGCTCTTAACTGCAGATTTAAGTATGATGGAAGTTCACTAGTCAGGCAGGAAAAGTAAATTGTCACAGATAGTTCATGGAGATACAGAAGAGGTATAAAGTTATAGGTTTATGATTAGGTGATGAAGAAGATTATAATGATGTACAGCTAAGAAGGGGAAGTTCCAAGACCAGAGAAGTTTTTATATATATTTAACCTCTCAGTACTGTGATTATTTGAAATGACTATCTGAATTCTTTGGGAATTACCCATTTCCTGAAAGAATACAAATTTAGGTTTTTAATGAATATTTTCTGCTAAATTTCTCAGGGATTTTTTTTTAGTGTCAGACTACCCCGATGTTTTATCAGTCTTAAAAGCATAGTGTTTCTGTACTCTATGTTGTAGACATTTTCCTAACTAATATAAGTCAGAGTTCTTATCCACTTAAGGAAAAATGGAAGGCAATTTCTTAATTCTGTGGATGGAACTGTAGAGTTGAGGGTTCATTACAATGTTGCTCTGTTTGTCTCCATTAGCTTGTTCTCTACAGTCCACTGAAAATTACAGAAATTTTGCTTATTATGGGATAGATTTCCTAACTACTGCTTAACAAATATCAAAGTTTCTTCATGTATTAGTTTCTTCAAATTTCATTTTAATTAAATATATTAATGCCACCATTTTTCAACAAAGACTTGAAGCTTTCTGTGTTTGAATTGCTTGGGCAGCCCAGTGCCGATGGCTGCAGCTGATAGCAGAATGATGAGGGGTACAGATTTAAGAGATTTGGACTGTTCTTTACACATGGATAACTGTACTTGCATGACTGAGGCTAAAGGCTGAGTAATGTTATAAAGCCAGTCTTTTTCTTTGTGATCCTGGATTTATGAGAGATAAAGACTACATCAAAACTATTAAAAATGGACAAAGTGAGGTACCTCAAACAGCAATCGCCAGTGAAATTTATCACATGTGATTTGTAAGTCATGCCTACATTGTCTTATAACAGTACTGAAGAAACTCAAATTCCTTGAAGTTCATAAGAAAATAACTTGGATTTAAAATTCATTTTTTGAATTATTTACAGTCTTGAAAATGTGATAACTGAATAATAGAACTTATTTATATCTGAGTCAAACAAATACATAGTGCAGGAAACTTTTAAGATCTTGTACATCAGGGTGCCAGAAATACATCACTGCATCTCATGCTTATCATTCCTGTTAGTAACAAAACCAGGACTAGGTCCTCAAACATAATTAACACTCATCTGGAGAGTTATGTCCATAGTAATAATGAAGATAAAGCTAATGGGAGATCAGTAGGTAACTTTGGACCAAATAGCCATTTTAGACAGTTTGAGGATTAAGGCTAAATGCCAAAGAACAAAGATAAAATAAGTATGGACAAAAAAGACACTTCAAAATAACAGCATATCGTTTCCAGATTACAGGATCTGAGCAGGGGTGCAGGGTGGGCAGTGTGGGCATGCCGGTGCTTAGGGGACATGCCAGTGTGTGTGTGCGTGCTTGTGAACTTGGGGAGTGTGGGGTGTGTGCTGCACTTGTAACCTTCTGCCTCTGCCTGCCCAAGAACAGGAGAGCACGTGTCCCTGTGTGCCTGTGTCTGGTGTGAGTGCTGAATGTGGGGGATGCTGGGGCAGCACATTCTCTGTGACTGTGTGTGTCCGTGCCCTCCGTGTGCCTGAGATGCGTCTCTGAGATGTGTGCTCAGCTTTGCTACTGGTTGAGGTTGAAAACAGGAAAGTGGCAGCTGCATCCCTCTGCCTGAGCAGAGACCACAGGGTGCTGGGCAGGAGTCCTGGGCAGGAGTCCTGCTGGAGGAAGTGGCTGTTCTTAAAATCCTTAACTTCCCCATCCAGATCTCACCATCTGTGTGGTAGGTTGACCTTGGCTTGCTGCCACGCACACAGACAACTCTTCTCTCACTGCCCCTCCCACACAGGACAGGGGGAGAAAACAAGATGAAAAATTTTGTGAACCAACATAAAGAGAAATCATTCACTGGTTCTCACAGCAGGCAAAACAGACTTGACTGAAAAAAAATTTGTATCACCTAGCAATTTGTGCTCACAGCCCAGAAAGCCAACCATCAAAAAGCTGCTCAAAAGCAATGTGGAGGGAGGTGATTTTGCCCTTCTGCTCTGCCTTTGTGAGACCTCACCTGGAGTGCGGCATATATCCCTGGGGCCCCTGAAATAAGAAGGGTGTGGATCTGCTGGAGCACATCCAGAGGAGGGTAACAAGGATGATCAGAAGGCTGGAGCACCTCTGTAAAGCGAGTGGGGTTGTTCAGCCTGGGGAAGAGAAGACTCCAGACAGACCTATGAGCAGCCTTCCAGTACCTAAAGGGGGCCTACAAGAGAGTGGAGAGGGACTTTTTACAAGAGCATGTAGTGATAGGACTAGGGGGAATGGCATAAACTGAAAAAGAATAGGTTTAGATGAGATATTAGGAAGAAATTCATTACTATGGAGATGGTGAGGCAGTGGAACAGGTTGCCAAGAGAAGTTGTTCCCTGGAAGTGTTCAATGCCAGGTTGGATGGGGCTCTGAGCAACTTTAGTGGAAGGTGTCCCTGCCCACAGCAGGAGATTTGGAACTAGATGATTTTAAGGCATCTTTCAACCAAAATTATCCTATGGTTCTGTTATTCTATCATCCTATGACTTTAAGAAAATTAATTTATTGCCAACAAATAGAGTATTATGGTGAGAAACGAAGATAAAATTAAAAGAAAAGCACTACTCTTTGCACTTTTCCTGAAGCTCAGCTTTATTCCTTTACCCCCACAGAAGGCAGTGCAGGCTGATAGGGAATGGGATGTGTGATCAGTCCATAACAGCTCCTCTCTGCATCTCCCTCTTCCTCAAACTCTCTCCCTGGTCTGCTGTGGGGTCTCCATGGGCTTTAGCTTCCTTCAGGACATATCCACCAGCTTTGACGTGGGGGCCTCCACGGGCTGCAATCTGCTCCATCTAAGCTCTTCATGTACTGCAAAAGGAACAACCTGCTTCAACACGGTCTTGTCAAAAGACTGCAAAGAGACTCTCCACTCTGGTACTTGGAGTACCTCCTCACCTCTCTCTTCTTTTTCTAAAAAATTATTATTATTTTTCTAAATGAACACATACAATATACTAATACTGGAGTTTCCCATTTGGGGGAAAAAGATTGCTGTTTATTGGCTACAAAGACTGTGCAACATTTGAAAAACAACATTGAAAAATTAATCTCTTCCTTATTGAATTTGTGCATTGCAGTAGAGATTAAAGATATATTATTTTATTACTTTTCTACCAATAGCCCACAGTGAAAACTAAATCATTGCCACATGTGTCCATAAATTAAGGAGATTTCTGAGTGCTTCTTTCCACCAGCATTCTTTAAGTCTGAAGACAAAGGACTTGCTTATACCTTTCTAATGAAGGAAATCAAGTAAAAAACCTGGACAATGCAGACTTCAAATTCTAAGAATAGCCTTATATTTTTTTTCCTGTTATCCATTCCATTATATTAGGTTAGATCATTTGAGGTTTGCTCTTGTGCAGAGAAAATGAGAAGTTTCACAAGAAGGACATGAAATTTTAAGCAACAGAGAAAGGAACTCTGGGTCCTAAATAAATTTTACCAACACCGGGTACTTACCTGACTTAGGGCTTGCAGGGAAAAGAGGTCAGCATCTGCTATGAGACTATTACAGTCCTCAGATGAGTTCATTTGAGACTGTGAATGTCTTCTTATAATTTCCTTTATATTAAAAGGAAATCATTGCATTAAAATAGAAAATTAGGCAGCAAAAGGGTGTTCAGAAAGCTAGGTGAAATATACCGGAGAAATTTCACCCCATGCTGGAACATGTGACTGTTAATGTTGCCTGGAAGAGCAAATATTGCTCCAGAACTCTGCTATTTTTGATTCTGGAAAAGGAGATTAGCAAAATTAAAAAACAAAAATATAAAACCCACCAAACAAAGAAACAACCAACAAAGTAACAAGGGAAACTTCCCCTGAAAATGTGAGGTAATTTAGTCTGCATGTGTCTATGATATTCAGCACCTCTTCTCTGCCATCTTTGCAGTGCAGAAATTGATAGAAACCAAAAAATTTTATTCTGCTCCACCAACCCACGGGTAACCAACACAAGTGGTATTGTCAATGAAAGAAAACGTTGAAAGACGTTAAAGGCGGATGCACTTCTCCAAGTGCAGGCATCTAGTACTGTATGAGATGCCCTAGGATATCAGAAGAATTCACACAGAGCTGCTAGGTGTGACATGAGACATTGGTACTGCTATGTCCTTCTCAAGTCGCAGCAGAAACCACAAGACAAACTCTAGGGCACACTGGATAGTACTACATATTAATGTTCAAGAAAATGAGTCGTTGTCTGAGTTGAACAAAGGTTCAACAGCTCACCATTTGAGGGAAAAAACATCTAATAAGAATTTTGCAAGACTTGAGAAAAGTTTATTTTGTAAAAGTCATCCCCAAGGTCTAGTATAAGAATACATCATAGCCTGTTTTCAAGACCTGAAATCGATATCAAACCTGATATCTGTGCCTTTACACATTGTATGCAGAAAAAAAATATTTTTTTGTCTAATTAGGCATATTACAGTACAAATTTTTGTTTGATCATTTGTTTTCTGCTCTTTCTATTTTAATGCCTTTTTTCTCCTTCTATGTCCCTGTTTTTGGGAACAGTGCACATTATTGTCTTCCAGAACAAGTGTAGACCTACTAATTGATTCCTAGCAGAAAACTTTTAGGATATCAGACTTTCTTCATGAAATAGTATCATGAAATTGGCAAGGAATCTTGCATTGTTGCAGTATGTTTGAAAAATTAGAAGGTATCATTAGAACTGTCCAGCCTATGAAAACTATGAAACTAAACAGAAAATAAGCTTAATGCTGTTTTACTCTAGCAGCACTTTCCTCTGCTAATTTCTCTTCTTTTATTCTGCAACTGGAATTATTCAGTGTTTCCTCTTGTGACTTCATTGGTATTTATACTCTGCTTTTAAAATGAATGCTTCACAAAACATTTTGGAATAGCAATGAATTATATAGACACCGCACATGAAATGCTGATTTTATTGGACAGTCAGCAACATCCTGTGCACATTTATGAATTTTTGCCTTAGTGGTTGGTCTCTATTAACAGTTGGTTGCTGATGATAACAGAAAGGCGCTTTCCCAAAAAAAAAATCTTCAGATATCAGGTCCTGTAAGAAACTGGCATGCACAAACTCACTGGTGTGCATTTTGAAATTATTCATTTTGCCTTCACATACAAAGCGTTTGTAAGGATCATTTATCACTGTTTTGTAAAAGTGATGCTAGTGCGAACTGTGCATCATAAGTAATTTCATCTTGTAGATAAATTTAATAGGATCATAGAATTATAGAATCATAGAATGACTTAAGTTGGAAGCAATCTTAGAGATCATCTAGTTCTAACCTTCCTGACATGTTCAGGGACTCCTTTCACTAGACCATCCAACCTGGCCTCAAGCACTTCCAGGGATGGGGCATCCACAACTCGGAGCAACCTGTTCCAGTGCCTCACCAACTTAACAGTAAAGATTTTCTTTCTAATATCTAATCTAAAACTACTCATTTTCAGTTTCATTTTATAATAATTTGTCTGAAAATAATTTAAGAAATGTATTATTTTTAGGCACCTTCAAAAATCTGAATTTTTTTTTCACAGTCTGCCAGCACTAAGAGAAGAAGAGATCTAGTAGATCATATAGGGTGTCAAGGCACCTTAAAAGAGGTAGGTATATATAACTTTGAAAAAAAAACCAGTCAAAAGCTCATTGCGTTAATTTCTTATTTGCAGACTGAAGAAGAACATGCTATTTTTGTTTGTTTAGAGAACACCTGCTTAGTACTCTAAATGCAGGATGTTCTTAAGTCAAAGAAAATATGAGCTTGAAAATATTTTCTGCATTATTTAAAGGACAGTTTTGGGATGAGGGTGATTTTCACAGGAAAGTAAGATCCATGAATCAAAGATGCCAAAATCACAGGGGACACTGGTTGTTAGAGTTGTTTCCTCATGTGACTAGATATCCATTTTACTTCTCACTTTAGTTTAATATCTTTGGTAATTTGGTTATGAATAAATAACAAGGTAAAATGCAACTACAATAGTAACATGCTGTTTAGGGAAAAACCAGCAAATCATCGTTAGCTCACTGCTTCATGCTTCTTTAATGTTTCACAGTGGTATTTAAACGATCCATTTACAAAAAGAATATCTTTAAAATTTTGAGATGTCACAGAGAAAATGTTTGCTACACAGATGTTTGTATCAGAATAATTAGTTTTGGTCAGGCGAATAAAGGGTTCAGTATACAAATTTGCATGTAAAGAGACTAAAAAAAGTAAAGTTATAGAGAGTAATAAAAACTATAGTTGTGAGATGATCTTGGCTATATGCCAGGTGCCCACTAAAGCCACTTCCCTTGTCAACTTGACACGGGAGGAAAAAAAACCACCAAGAGTCTCATGGGAAAAGGACAGGGAGAGATCACTGAACAAGTACTGTCGGAGGCAAAAGAGAATTGACTTGAGGAAATTAGTTTAATTTATTCCAAATCAAATCAGAGTAGGATAGTGAGAAATAAAAATAAATCTCAAAACACCTTCCACCCACCTCTTCCTTATTCCCCGACTCAGCGTCATTTGGGATTTTCTCTACCTCCTTCTGGCATAGTGGCACAGGGGGATGGGAGATTGGGGCTCTGATCAGCTCATCACACATTGTCTCTGCTGTTCCTTCCTCCTCAGCAGGAGGAGTTCTCACACGTCTCACCTGCTCCACTGTGGGGTCTCTCCCACAAGAGGCAACACTCTATGAACTTCTCCAGTGTGAGTCCTTCCCCATGGTTGCAGTTCTTCTCGAACTGCTGCAGTGTGGGTCCCTTCAAAAGGGCACAGTCCTTCAGGAACAAACTCTTCCAGCATGGGTATCCTTCTGGGCTTTGGGCTTTGGAGTACCCAAAAAAAACCCCGAAACCAAAACAAAAAACATAAGGATCTTTAACCTTCAAATTAATTTACTGTCTCACCCCTGAACTCATCTTCAGCATATTTAATTGCAAATGATTTGCAGCTGCTCCTGGTTTATAAACTGTACACATATAAATCTAATACAGGGAAGGAACTTCGAGCACCAGAATTTTTATGAGTGAAGTTTTAAAGTTAAATGGGATAGGGTGAAAAAAATAAATTTAGAAGATGGGGGTCATGAGTACCATCGTGGTGTATTAACCCCATTACTAGCCTAGTATTTTGACCAAAACTCTCTATGACATGAATACTTGAGAAAAAGTTTGAAGATTTCCGTGAGACTACATTTTCCTGAAATTTGCTCTTGGTTTATAACTTTCTGCAACTGTCTTCTTACTTAAATTCTTGACAGTAAAAGAAGACTTGCTGATTTTCTGGTTTTCAAACCTGATATAAATCACACAATTATTATGCAAAGCTGATTTTTCTTCCTGTTTCAGCTCATAGCTTTCATTCAAATGAAAGTACAAAGCCATAAAAATTTCTAATATTTATTATTTTTCCTGTTTAACTAAAATAAAAATTGCCTTAAAATCTAGACTCTGTGACTCTCAGCAGCCAGTTGAGAGAACAAAAAAAAACAAAAACAAAAAAAAAAACCCAGAAAAAACCAAACCCAAAAGAAAAAAAAAGAAAAAAATCAAAAGATAAATAAACCAAAAACCAAAATAGATGAGATTTTATATTTTATGTCCACTCTATATTCAAAGCAGACCTATCAAGAAAATATATGACTTTGTAATAATCAAACAGCCCTGGGATCAAAGATGTCTAACACGGATGTGCCTTGCTTTTAAAAAACACCATCATCTTCTGAAGAAGTAAAGTTTGTCAGGTATTTTCTAACTGTATCTAGTTAGTCAATTAAAAAGACCCAAAACAATGTATATGAGAGAGGTACCCACAAGACGACATCTCCATTTAAATATTGTTTTCCTCGTACAGGGTGGGAGGAGTTAAAAACCAAACCAAAAACAAACGCCCATTTCCTGTTCTTAAAAGTAATGGGCCATATTATTATCATCTTTTTTTTCACCTGCAGGAACAGAGAAGACAGGAATGGGTGGACAGGTCACTAGGCAGGAAGGAGAATAGATTAAATCAGACAAATACCTGGAATAAACGAGGTTTCCTTATAGGCACACTGACCCATTGAATTTTAAGTATTTTTCTTTTTCATGTTATAAAAGGCTGCTATACCTTGTTTTGTATCCCTAAACAGCAGTAGATATCCCGTCATATCCTCCAATGGCAGCATCTAGAAATCACAGTGTCGCTCAACATTGTTGTGCGATCAGCTTAGAAGACACTGCTTATGGAACCTGTAATATCGCTTACTGTAGCACCTGATGTATCCTTGGAGGTCTGCTGCCTCAGTGTTGACCAGACACAAACTTACTTTCCTAATGAAATTTGACAAGGCCACAGGTATAAGAAGTATGTCTGCACTTGGGTAGGTCTTTGCTCAATAAAAATTAAATGCACTGAAAACCCATGCAAGGCTGTCAAGTAAACTATGTACGTTTTGTATGTTTGTTATTCTTTCCTATTAAATTTATACTATTGTCTGTCTATATACTTGGGGAAAAAAGGTACAAAGAGGTAGACACTAGACAGTAAAAAAAAGTACAATGCTCTTTTGAGTTGTTTCAAAGGCAAAGTTTTTATGTAGCTAACTTTGATTATATGATTGCAATTAAATTATATTATAATTATGGCTATAATTGCTGTTTTGTATGTTTCATTAAAGCTGCATACATTAATTGCTCCTAACTTCTGTTGATGAGCTTAACTAATAAAAGCAGATGTTTACAGCAGAGGAGCCAGGTTAGCCTTCTATTGCAAGGTGACTATCTTCAGGAAGCAGGCAGCAACTGAATATAATACTGGCAATTTTCAGTTTCTCATTTATTCATTTTGTAGTTTTACACTATACACACACAGACACATACATCTATCCAAGAACACATATTCATGTGCATGTATATAAAGATATTTTAAACTTAACTATCAGTCTGTGGTATTTAATAATAAAATTGGGTCAACAGTTTACATCTGTATTTTAAATTGGGACAATGATTACAATATTTTTTTGGATAAGAAAAGGTAAACAAACACTTCTAGTATCGAGTAATGCAATGGGAAAAATTTCAAGGGGGTCTAATTTTGCCTGAGTGCTTATATTTACAAACAAATAAATTATTAGAAACTGTATTTCCTAGCCCAAAACTATAATTCAGGACAGGTTTTTGCTAATCAGTTATGTATGACTTACATTAAACCATGAAAAAATTGGGCATATTCTTTTTGTAAGACTAAAGTATTCGAAGTCCAGCTAGGGAACAGGTACATTTTAATCGATGGGCATTATGAACAGTAAAAAAATTACTGTTGCGTATTGTCAGGGCCAAACTGGAATTTATGAAGCAGTTATGTCCTAAAAAAAATTGAATTTAATGTATTTTTAAATAAATGTTAAAAATATGTAAACAATTCTAACTGCTAACCTTCATAATCTTAGTTTCTCTCCCTGTTCATGCTTTAGCTTGGTGACACAACATGTTTTATTAAATTCATTTTCTTAGTACTTCAGAAATTGTTGATATTCTTATCTGATCACAATTCAGAATGTGCAACCTCTACTCATCATGCTATACATTTGTTTATCGTATTGACTTTGACTGAGGCAATTTAAATAAGCAAAGATGAACATGCTGCCTTTTTTTTTTTTTTTTTTAATTATAAGACTGTAAAGTGACTGTCATGATTTTTTTCTGTGTATTGACATAAATACAAATGGAAGATGTCTCACAGTACTTGCTCAGCTTGCTCACGAGTTGTCATTCAGGATGACCAGCTGATCCCAGTATCTGCTTATTTCAGAATTTTGTGTCTGAATTGTAGCACTCCATTTTAAAGAGAACTTGGAAATGTTCATTTAATATGACATCTAGAGACTTCTGGCAGTTTTCTGTGAGGGAAACAATATCTTGATGTTACTTCTTATTTTGGAACTAATGGCTATGAGGAAAACTCACAGTCAATATTCAAAACCATTTTTCTGGCTCTTCAAAGCTGTTCACCAGAGAGTTCGTTCCATTTTTCCTCCTTCCTCTCAGAGGTTTCCCTGGCTACCCACTTGTCTAGGCACCTCAGATTCTGACCATTTCTTTAAATGAAAAGTAGGTTGAGCAGGTACTAAATTAACCCGCAAAACTTGGGGTGAATGAAAGAGCATTTCTGTGGCAACAGAGCTTTGAAAAATCTCAGGCAAGAGAAAAATCTGTTAGGTGAGTGAGTGTTTCTCTATGTGTTGGGCAAGAGGTGAGACGAAGCATGGGAGAGAAGCTGAGATGCTTTACAAGTACATTAGAGGGAGAAATCATGCACACCTGAAAGAGAAACCGAAAGAAGACCTTTAAATTTCAGTAATTCAAGATGATGTTGGTATAATTCACTGTACTGGGAAGAGATTTAAGGCCCTTATATAGAACAGCCTGAATGTAGGAGGAGAAGAGATCTGCCAAATACACTAGCAGGAACTCATCGTGCTGAAATCCCCCATATGTTTGTTTAAATGTGTTTGTATATACACTGTATATTTAAACATATTAAACAAGCAACATTAAATCAACATCAGGGATTTTGGAGTTAGCAAAACTCACAGAAAACAACGTCCCAGCCTTGTAAATTTGAAACACTGTAATAGCAAGGTGTGGACTATAGGACTGAAAAAGTTATTTTCTATTTTTCATTCCTCTGTGATAAACTTGTAGCACATTCAAACATGTATCAGATCATCCAGGAGATTTTATCTTCAATCTTTTCCTTGTCCCAACACTTCTAGCCAGCTTCAACTCCAGTTGAGCTTTGACAACACAAATCTCCCTACAGTGGCAAGCAGCATCTCTGTATTCCTCCCATGTCACTTGACCCTGCCTCCACTGGCCATATACCTTCTATTTTCTAGCCTTAGTTTCAAAAGAAGATCTCTGTTCAGCCAAGCTGGCCTTCTGCCTTGTCTGCTTTTGACATTTTGGAATTGCCTCCTTCTTTGCCCACACAGTAACTTGTGCTGAAAATCTGAAAGATGACCAGTTATGCTGTGGCCTAGCACCCTGCTTTTACTGAATCCCTGCACTGTGGAAAAGATGGGTTTTTTTTCTTGTATTTTGAGAAAGTGATTGGCTTAGAAAAAATGGAGAATCACATTTCCCTAGCATAACGTAGCTGTTAAAGAGCATAATGTTGTAAGGATAAGAATTAAAATGTTTGAAAATAATTGTTCCCATTCTCATTACACTTCAGTTGTGTGCTGGGATTTATCTCATTTATCTTTAGTTCACCTAAACCAATAAAGCAATAATTCATCTAAGTTTATTTAATTGGCAACCAAGACTAAGAGCTACATCCGTTCCAGTATCTCTGTTTTGAACATAGATGTGAAGCCAGATAGGATAAATTGCTTTCTATCATTTTCAGAAGGTACTTGTGTCTTTGTTGACTGGTTGTTTCAACAAGCAAGATGAGAATCTTATTTGCATGTTTAGCATTTAAGTGATGTGAAATGACTACATATTGTTTAGGAATCAAAAACATAAAATTAATTTTCTGTGTCATATAATTTTGTGGCTCAGTTTGTTTCCAGGCCCATATTCCCATTCCACGCTGCAGATGAAGTGCCTATTTTGTAGGGAGACACAAAGACTTCTCTGAGACGAAAATAAGGTCCTGCTGCAGAGGTTCTAGGAGGTGTTCCCTGTAGGTGGTATGGAAAGGCTTAAACCCTTTCCACCCTATGCAGACCTTTCAGTCTCAAACACCTCAGTGTTGTGCAGCTTGCCAGGGCAGATCTACCTGTCCCTTTGGCACTAAGCTGTAAACAAAGTGCTTTGTTTTCAACAATGATATACTATATGAATCATTTTAGGCTGTTTCATCAAATATAATAACAATTACTATGTATTACGGTTACACGACAGCACAGGGAATATAGAGGAGATTTGGGCTGATTGTTTAGTTCCATTTAGTTCATAGACCATTTAATTAGGTACATAATAAAGCTGTGAAGAACACTGGAGCTACCACAGCGTTATATGAATGAAGCTGAGTTCTGAGCACACCTTGCTGGAAATCCTGCTGTAAAAATGGTTTTAATGTTTGACCTTCCCCTGGAGAAGACGGAATTAGGAATTAAGTATCTCAAAATACAGTCTCCAAATGAAACAAAACACTAAAAACTTCATAATCCAGCTACATCCCAAATCCCAAGGGTCTGGCAGGTGATTTACAAATGGCTGGAAAAAATTTTTGCCAAAAATTTGGTTGCTAAACTAACTGAACTGCTAATGTATTATAAAAAATGGCTCCACCATTCCACAAGTTAGTTTCAGTACAAAACCTATGGATTGTTCTCTTGGTGTCTTCTTATGCTATAGTTTTATCTTCATGGGCTGAATATGTGGTCCTGGGAAGAGCCTCGGAACTTAACTCTTACTTCAGGCACATATTCTACTTTTTAATTTATTCTCACTCTTAACAACATTTATATGTATCAGCAGTCATCTTGCGTTTACATAGGTGGTTAACTGATATTAACTCTGAGTAATCCATTTGTAGTCTAAACGAAATGTATTTAATCTAGATTTGGACAACATCAATGTTTAATCCTTAGCTGCTTTTGTAGTCAATGGAAAGAGATAGACACAAGATAGACACAAGATAGACACTTACAGCAAGTGAATTATGTTTTCCCAATGTAGATAACAAGTCAGATAAACCTAGCTAAAAATGTTTCCATGGATTTGCAACATTTATGAGTCTTTTAGATGTGACAATTTGTAAGAAGTCTAGTTTTCATGAGACATATTCTTGCATCCAGACAACGATTTGGATAACATGTGGTGAAAGTCAGAATTTTGACTCCTTTCTGAATGAAACTGCAACCCCTTTTAGAGATAAACTCCTCACTAAAGAAGTGAATTTTCATCACATAGTTTACATCAAACTGAAATATAAATTACAATCATTTTCTTTTTCTTTTTTCCATACTTACATATTGCATGCTACCTATACACATCTGTCTGATTTGAGAGAGAGAGCGAGCCTTGGAAACCAAACCAATGCTGCACACGGGTGAAATATTTTCACAGCTGGATCTCAAAATTGAGCTGTATATTTTAGGCAGGTCTATTTTCCTGAGTCGAAGTATAGCATCTATATAGTCATAATTTTGTGCGTTATTTATTCTCCTGTTCCATATATCTGTTGCTGTGGAGAACTTACATATTTCAATATTTTACCTGAAGCCCGCTTTGAGTATTTTCAGAGGCTAAGTGAAAATGTGGATGCATTTAGTTTTTTGATATCCCTTTAAAATCTTGTATAATTTGCTCATCAGACAACGAGGCATATCTTAATAATATCTCCATTACAGGTGCTGCAGTCATCAACTGAGAGTCAGAAAGGAAATGTTTATATTTTATTTTATTTTACTCTTCAAGGTAAAAACTTTGATGAAACTGACATTTTAATAAGAAATCATTTTTGTTAAAGAAACTTCCCTTTTTTATGATGACTATTTAATTATTCAAAGAAATCATACTTAAAAGGTTTCACTTAAATACAGTTTTGTGTATAAGCAATTTGTTCCTATTTTGTACCATAAAGTCCTGTGAAAATTCACCAAAAGAAGATACAGGGTCACAATACAATGGAACAAACCAGATCACAGTGGTGTTGATTGCAGACTGATGACTCCCTAATGTCCTCTGTAAGAATGAACAATATTAAGAAAATAAATTTGCTTGTCTTTATTATCTAGTGTGACTAATATGAATCAGTTTACTGCACAACAGTTTTAATCAAGCTACTTGTATGAAATATCTATGAAAACACTGAAGCATGAATGCTGGAGACTGAGAGTATTCCTCTAGTTACAAATCCATGTTCAAGATCAGGTTATTCTTCACAAATATGTTTCCTTGGTTTCTTTTCTCACTCACTTAAAGATGTCTCTATGGATGTATCCTTGTGCTACAATGTAAAATTCATTTGCCTGGGTGGAGAACCAGCTGAAAATATAAGACAACCATTTAAACGGAAAGCATGAATTTGAGGTCACAAGTGTCCCCAAGGTTTTGCCCTTGTACATATTGTGTTGACAGCAATAAGAAAGCCATTCCATGTCCACCCTACCTTCCCTGAAAAAAAATATATACTCTTTTTTTAAAAAAAAACCTTTTCAAGTGGTGATGGATTCTCACTGTCTTGTCTGTATTTCTTTCTGACAGACTATTCCTCTTCTCCAGTAACAGTTGAATACCTTGGCCACTTCCAAAATGTGAACAGATTTCACAGTGGGAAGGCATGATGAACAAGTTTACTGACAGTATGCACACAATAGAGACAGAGTAGTGCCTGCATTGAAATAAGGTTGCAATTTGAGTTCAACCATGTTATTAGATGCCTGAGAATCCTACAGGAGAGAGACTTAGGAAATTATTAAGAAGCTAGCCTATGGCAAAAAAGCAATGTATTTGTTTTTTGCCACTCATATGGCAAATAGTTGCACTTGTCTTTAGAGAGATACTTTATATTCACATTTAATAGTCTTTTAATAGATACCGTATTTGGTTGCTCTTCCTCCACCGGAAAGCTCCTGTCCTTTCAGGCTAACCAATATGCACTCATTGCACTGTTTGTTTCAAGTTCCATTTCACTGCTCTTACCATAATGGCTATTTAGGATTGTTATTTTGATTCATATTACATTATGAGCATCACATGCGATTAACTCTCTGTGGCAGTATCCCTTCTTTACAAATAGATTTGAAATAAGGTGTATGGCTATCTGATAATGAGTACAATTTCTCCATCAAGTATATGTTGCATTTTCGGTTGGATATTTCTGAATTGGATAAGAAGACCTTCAACTGTTATTTCATTTTACTGAAGTTATATTTCCTATATTTGCGTTTTTTCTTTCCTCTCGGTGTCTCAGCCTCAGTCAAGAAAGACACAGTATAAATCTGACTGCAGCAAAAGTACAGATGTAAGCTACCCGTGATATCAGCTACCCATAATTTAAATTTTTCACATTTCATCAGAAGTTGTTCTTTCCTGAGCTTCTTTTTATTTTCTAGTTATCTTCAGAGAGAATGAAAGTAACTTATAAAAGGAACAGATTATGGTTCTCTGGTTTAGCACAAATAATTGGTTAACAAATACTGAAGAACTCATTAGATAGTAGAGCACTTTGTGCAAGTATTTGATGCTAAGGTAAAAATTTGAATAGTAATTTTAATGAAAAATACAAAGAAAATTAGCAACTGCACACATTTATTTAATGTTGAAGATACACCAACTAATGAAGGTCTATCGGCCCTAATGTCAATATCCCTAGAGAATTATGACTAAGTGCATAATAGGTAAGCGTCTCCAAGCATTTACTTCACATATTTCTTCATGACTCCGACCCCCAAGATTATTTTTAGTCCCGGAGAAAAAAAAATAAGACCAGTAACAATGGTAATAACAAATTACAATGTGTCACAGCAAGAGAGCAGGAGGCAACCAGGGTATGTCGTTCAATAGCAGGGGATTTGTTATATGAAAATTCCTGGGTGGTTGTGGGAAATAGGTCAAAGCCCACAGAACAGGGAAAGTTAAAATGCTTTCAACTGCTTTTATAGATTTCCCTTGGGGAAATCTCCTGACTCTCAGACATTAGATTAAATAAACCTTGAACACGCAAATTTATTAGAGCAATAATTAAGAGTTGTGAGAATTTATATTCTGTGAGAAACCAGTCTAAAGAATAAGAAATTTGGCAGCTTAATGAGGAAACTATATTAGAAGCATAATCACAGACCACAAATACTGAAAGGATTGGAAGTTTAGGAAAAAAAAAACAAAGCTTGGGTAAAGTATTGACTCTTTAAGGATTTTAATTGCATGAAGGGAGTATATGCAACACAGAAAAAGAGGTCAAATTGTTAAGGACAAAATGTGTGGAAAAAATTGTAAAAGACCGAGATGTAGTATAAGACACTAGAAAGAATTATAAAGAACAACAGGAAGACATTCAGTAAGTATGTTAGTATCAAGATGAAGATAAAGGGAAATGCTGAACAGAAGAAGGAAGAACTGATTACGATATCAAGAATGCTGAAGTGTTTAATGTTCTTCTTACCTTCAGATATTGCTAAAAATATTGTCTGAGATCAGGCAGCTGACACATAATCAACAAGAAAATAGTTAAGATTCAGTCTGGAGAAAGGAAAAGTACATTAAAGAGCTCTAATGTAAGTTAGAAGTTTTATGTTGGATAGTCCAATTGAATTTTACTCAGAAAACTTTAAAGACTTGCCAAAACATTACAGAATTCATGAAAGGTTATGAAGTTTTGGAGAGCTGGGAAAAAAAGGAAAATCAAGGTTCTCATCTTCAAAAAGGTGAAAAAATAGGAATTGAGAATTATGTGCGAGTTAGCTTTAGTTCCTTTTGTAAAAAGGTGGAACAAATATTCAAACAATTTATAGGCACCTACAGATAACATAAGAGTACAGTAACTGCAAGCACAGATTTCTTGGGAACAAAGCTTGTCAGAATAATCTAATTTCCTTTTTGTAATAGGATAACAGTCTTACAGATAAAGTGGAAGAAACGTATATGTTAGATATTTTGAACTTATAAAATCTTTTGAAGCTGCTTTAAGTGACACTTATAAGCAAAAGATAAGATTAAGATGATTAGTATTACAGATGTGCCAAATTATCAGATGTGCCCAAAAAGTCTTAAACAGTGATTTGCTATCAAATCAGAAGGTAGTATTTAGGCAGGTCCTGCAGAAGTTTTCTCATATCTTGTGTAGTTCTGGCTTAAATGCTGAAATACAGAAGAAACTTTTCACAAAGGCTCAGTTAGGGAAGTGATCAGAAAACACACAAACAGATAAGCTGATAATATTTAACAAAGAAAATTTAGACGTTTAGGACAAAGTGCAATGGACACAAACAGAAACACTTGAAGTTCTGCCTGAATATGAGAGAAAATTTGTTTACTGCAAAGGTGACAGAGCACTGAACCAGGCTGACTAAAAACACTGTGAATGTTCCTTCCCTGCAGATACTGAAAACCCACCTGGATGCAATCCTGTGCAGCCTGCTGTAAGTTGCATACTGAGTATGTTGTGATGTTCTACTGTCTTGAATTATAGAAACAGAAGTGCTGTGCATAAGGTATGTAAGTTAATCTTTCTGCACTGCTTGGCTCTAATAAGACTGCAGTTAGAGTACAGGTCCAGTTCTGCACCCTGGCTGAAGGTGAAGGTAAATAAGATGGACAGAGAGCCTCAAGTCCAGCACAATGTAGTGAGAATGGGCTTTAAAAGTATAAATAGCTGCTGTATATTGTTTTGTTCTGTCATACAGAGAGCAACAAACAGAAAAACAGATTATGACTCTTTGAGGAGGCATAATCACAAACCACAGCTTTATTTGTTTTTACTGAAGAATCGTATTGACACCACCAGCAATATAAAAGTATACCAGTAGATAATTAATCTACCTTTTCTACACACGAATCTTAGTTTGTAATTAAATGGGCCAAAATATTATTAATAAATGATCATAAATATTGTTTTCAGAAAATGCTATTCCAGAAATTTTATGCTCATATCTTATTTTGTTCTTCATGGATATTTTGTCTAGAATTCTGACATCTGGCAAGTGGCAGTTTTCATTTCCCAAAGAGCTCCTGTCAAAGAACAATGAATGAAGCAGGAGATATTGTTTGGAAAGATGAACAGAACTCTAAAGTTTCTAGATGGATATCTATTGGTGCTGTAGACAATGTACCTTCAGATCTAATCTTGACAATACAGCAGAAGAGGAGAACTGTTGGAAATTTTATAGGAGTGTCTTTATTGCAAGCTTGTTCTATTTGTGCAAGTGTCTCTTTTCTTGCAGTCTGACAGCCTGCCCCCATTGTCAAGTAGGCAGGAAGTCACCCACATCATCTGGGATGACATGTAGTCCGTGCCACTGCCATGTAAGGTGTGATTCTCTCAGCTCACGCTCGTGTTGGTGGAGCCAAGGAATGACACAACTCTCATCCGCATTCAAAATTCTTTTGCACAATTGACTTGACATTGAGTCCCTGATAGTCCACCAGAGCCATGGCATCGTTGCTGACCCTGTGTTTGCTCTCAGGGATCAGGTGAATCACCATTTGGCTGCATTGCTGCTCATCCTTCTTAGCGCCTCAATAAAGTTTGGTTTACAACCTGTTGTCAGACTCCATTACTGTTCAGACCACAGAGACATGGCTGTTTTCTGAATAAGCTGGTGGTTTGTTTCATGTTGATTATCAAGAGTGCTGTTGAAAAGGGATTAGGGTGTCCCATCATTAGAAAAAAGGATACTGATTATTAGCATTGAATAAGAATACTTATCAAAAAATCTTAAATTATGCTCATGCATTAATATTCATATCTGTCATTATAATTAATTCTATTTGCCCTGTATATTATTGTCTGTCTGTACTCATAAAAAGAACTCAAGTTCAAAGGGAGGCCTATCCTTCATCACAAAGCATAAATAACACCCACTAAAACCTCTGTGTTTTCAGCAGAAAAATAGGGCAAATAAAGCTTTTTTAAAAAAATACACAGTAATGACATTCAGTATCAAAACTGATGCTGATATGTTTGTAATCTCACTAGCTCGAAAACTGTCTCTCGGTGGTACAGACTCTTAGAAAGAGACGTACTGGTCCCTCACTCCTCCAGGTCAGCTCCTTGATCAGCCTTTAAGCCATACTAGTTCTGGTTGTGGAAATTAATATAGCTGTGTACCCCTTTAAGCTTGGCTGACAAATGCAAATGTGTCTGCAGAAAAAAATGCTTTCAAAAAGCCCTTCAAAATCATCTTTTTGTGCTCCTTTTGGTTTCAAGGGTTGTAAGTTTATGGCATGGAATGCAGTCCAGATCTGTTTTTAAGCAGGTTATGTTCCAGGTCAATATCCTGGAAACACAAATCGTGATTTTTAAAAGGGTAAATAAGAGCCTAAGGGTAAATACCACCACACAGATTATCAATTTTTGTTTCATTTGCAAAGAACTATTTGCATTAAATGCTTTATAGACATTTCCTTTTAAGAAACAGCAGCCAAGTGATGATATTAAAAACGTGCTTGTCAGAACTTTTTTAGAGGGTTTGGGATACTTATGTGAAGAAAGACTACAAAAGCATCAGAATTGGCATTAGAAAGCATCAGAAATTGTGATATGTTTTTAAGGAAAAGGCCAATCCTTTTCTCATTTTTGCTCATGTAGAAAAATAATGGTCACTTTTGCCCTCTGAACTCATTTCTTGCTTGTAGTTCATAACCTTCTCCTGTGGACCTGTCTGAAATACATTTCATCTAGGAATATAATCGAGGGAGAGCAAGATCCATTAGTCTACGCTTCATCTCACTGAGAGTCAGGTGCGAAGCGGAGTCAGAAGCTTTTGCTGTGAAGATGAATCTCTTGGGACAGTCTGAGAGAGATTCTCAAACTATCAAGACCAGAATAAGAAAATTGTGTTAAAACAGAAGGAATAGCTTATCTGACACTGCTAGTTTGAAACCAGATGATAGTCTGCTAGCGAGGCAGAGTTGAGCTTTAAGTGTAGACAGATTTTGAGAACATTTCTACTCCCTGTATCCCAAGATATTTTCCTCCAGGTCGTGCTCAGTTATACTTTGTGATTTATTTAATCAAAAAGCGTTATAATTTACTGTCATATTGAAAGATTTTATGAAAACATCTCAGCATATCACTGTATGACCAGGTGCACCATTCAAGGGAAATGAATCAATGACTAATATACTACTACATCTTTTCTGATGGGTTTTGTTAATTACTGTTATTTCTAGCCATTTTCCCCATTTTACCTATTGCAAAAATTCCAAGAGATTATTAGTTTTCTGTTTCGGTTGTTCTGGTTTTTTTCTTCCTATAGCAATCGTTTTACACAGGAGACGTTAGATAGAAATTGGCTCCATCTCTCTCAACTCTGTATATTTGTGTATGCCTGTGCATGTCTGAGTGTTTGTGCATGTTTGTGCATGTCTGTATTTGTGCTCCAGCCTCGCAAAGATACAGAAATGATCATTCCTCTTCCCATTTAAAACAAAACAAGAATTATTGTTAGAGACCAAGGAATCTGTCACATTGATGTCACGCAGCAGGCAGACAATTGTTCCATTCTATATTACCTCAGCGTGATTGCACCTGCAAGAATAAGTTCAGTTCTGGGAACCTCAATATCACACATATATTAACAAATCACAGGGAGTTCAGGAAAGTGCAACAAAAAAATGATTACGTGTTCAAAAGGAATGAAATGTAAAGAAATAATCACAACACGGCCAAGTAGTGGCTAATATGAAAATGAGTACGACATGTAAAGGAAATAATTTTCAACAGGAGCTTTTAAAAATGGTAGGAGCTAGAGGGAAGCTTGAGGAAATAGCAGATACTCCTGTAAGAAGAAGCTAAGGTCAAATCAACAAGTATGGTATTACAGCTTTATTTTTTTCTAATTTTGAAAAAATTGTAATAAGATTACAGCAAAAATTATTAGGGTGGAAGAGACACAGTAGGTCATCTACCCAAGCTCCTGATTAAAGTAGGGCTAGCTTTGAATTTAGACTATTCTGTTAGACATGCTAGATTTGAGAATTTCTAGCAGGGTTGGATATTTCATGTATTCCATGATTCCAGTGCTTGACCACAGTCATCATGAAGAATCTTTTTTCTATATACTCAACCAGAATTTTATTTGCCGTAGCTTTTGTCTGTCTGTTGCATCTGTCACTGAGGATTCTAGGAGAATCTGGATGTCTTCTCTCCAATCAGCATGGGTACTGTGCTGTTTTTTGTTCAATCATCTGCTCACTGGGACTCCTTTGCACAGCACATTCCTAGCGTGTCCTGTCACATGGGTTAACTCAATTCCAGGTGCAGGACTTTGCATTTATTTTCACCGAGTTTCACTGGGTTTCTTGAGCTTTGCAAAATGTCAGCCCTACACTTCAGTACATCCTTCTCTTTTTTCATATTTGTGTTCTTAATACATTTTAGTCCCAAGAGGTCTTGTCCCATGGATTTGTATATGTAAATTTTGGTATAGCAATCACTAAGACATGCTCTGTCTAATTGTCTTCTGGTACCTTTTGCAGCACTTCTTTACCCTGCACTCTGCTACTAGGGACAGGGACTTGGATAGTTTGAGGTAGAGAAAATGCTGAGTAGATAAGATGCTGAGTACTTCAAGTTTTTTAATATCCTGTATATCTAGATGTCTCTCTCATTCAGCAGCAGCCCCATATTTTTTTCACTTCACTTCTATTTCCCTAATTACCTATAAGATTGTTTATTGTTCCCTTTCACACCTCCTGCCGTTTTCAGCACCAGCTGAATTTTGGTTTTATTAATTCTTGCGCTGGAGACCTAGGCACTGTTTCTGTATTTCTCCTTAGTGGAGTGTTCCCAGCTCCACCCTGTGTACTTTCTTTTTGGGCTTGAGCTCATTCTGGATTTCTGCATTGAGTTACCTGGCCCTTTGCCACACGTTCTTGTTCATATTGGGACTGACCTCCTTGTGTTTTAAGGAGTTTTTTCAAGAAGAAAACCTGATCTCACCAGTCTCTTTACTGTTCAGATAAGTTTCCCATGGGATACTGCCTATCAGTCTCCTGAAAAGAAAGCTGAATTACGTTCTTATCTTCATTACTGAAACTCAAGCTTGCTATTCTGCCACACTAAATGGATGAATAGAATTCATGTCATTGAGATTAAAGAGACCAGAGCACATGTATCTTTAATCCTTGGAACTATTCCACTGGCTCTTTTTTCATAAAAACTTTGTATCAATCCAAATGGGCCTATCAGGAAATAAAATTTATAGTTATGAAATAATTATAAAAAGTAGTGACCTTGAATATTTTCTTTGAATATTGATTCACAAATTAAATCTTAGGTAATGGATGACACTTTTACTCAGTAATATTCATTCAAATACAAATAATAATTTAACCTATAAGAAAATAATACTATTGTCATTATCAACATTCATTGGACAGTATTAACTATTTTAGTATTATTACAAATTAACTAAATTATTACAATATTTTAATAATGTATTCAAATTTAGACATCTACATAATAGAATCTCAAAAAAACAGGAGTAAGAAGGCATTGAGGGGTCATCTGGTCCTTTTTCCTGCCCTAAGGCAGAATCAGTTCTCTCTATGATTCCGCATAAACATTTTTCCACTTCTTCTAAAGAGTTCTATGACAGAGATTCCCTAAGCAACCTATGACTGTAATTCGCTATGTTACCTTTTCATGTTTCCCCAATGTCTATACTGAATTTTCTATGTTGATTTTGAAGCTCGTTAATTCTTGACTGATACATCAAGATTACAGAGGACAATTTCACATCCTTCTCTGTGGCTATGGGTATGCAATCTGCCTTAACTCCATCCAATGTCATTTAACTGCATTTACCTTATTTTCTTAAGACAATGTCATATGCAAAGAGCAATAAATATGTTACAAAAAATGAAACTATATACACGTAACTCCCTTTCTATTTCTCATTGTGTAGAAAGATTAGATTGTTTAGACTGGTTTGACCCTGCTTATTCTTCACGGAGCTGCATTTTGTGTGCTGTTACTCCATTCTTGTCTCCTATGTACTTGCAAATAGGTTGTTTTATAAATTGCTGCTGAATTTTTCAGAAACTTGAAGTTAGGGTAGCTTGCCTATACTTTATAAATGCCTTTGCTTTAGTTGCCTGATGTTCCTCTTGCATTTTTGGGTGTTTTTTTTAAAGTAGATGTTAAACTTCCTATTATCTATAACTCATTAGAAAGGTTACTGCAAAGAGTTTGCTTATCCTGAGTCAGGAGAAGTCATTCAGTTAATTTGTGATCAACCGTACATCAGTATATCATAAATTACATGTTACCCATGCATATCAAACTAATTATATACTGATAGTATTTTTGGTCATATTACTAAATCATATGTGAAAACTGAGAGAATCTTTCTGGTGGTCATTATAGTTACAAATGAGAAATGAGAAAGTGGCACTCTGTCAAGAAGTTATCACCAAAAATTTCTGACTCAGTTTCTACGAGTTATGTAGAAAATTAGACTTAGTAGACAATACCCTCAGCTGTAGCAAACAAATTCAAAACAAACTTAAGCCCAGAAGCAAAATTGCAAGCAGGCTTAACATTATAAGAAATAAGGTAGCCAATAAAAAACTTCTGTGGAACACCTTAATTTTACACAGCACTATTCAGAATACACACAGACTCAGATCTAGTGTTCAGCTAAACACATTAAATTTTAAAAACTGATTATTGGTTACTCATTGAAAAAATATTACTGTGCCATGTCTGTGCTTGGGTGGAGTGTTCCTTTCAATTCCTAGGGGAAAGCTTTTGATGTCTCATGAGTTGCCATCAGTCACAACTGTTGGATTCATTCTGCATACTATAGATAGTACAGACAGCATATGGTGAAACTAGTTTGGCTGTAACTACAGTAATGCAACCAAGTTTGGCTCTGGGGGGTAAGTATTACGAAACTGAAAGGAAGGGAAAATTAGGGTAAAAAAGAAATCTTACCAAAAGAATAGCAAACAAATAAATGAAGAAATATCTTCATTACCTAGTAATAATAAAATACTTTTTCATCGTTTATTGCATGATGACCACTTGAAAGACACACTGTATTACAAATTCCTCCACCTCAGTTTCTGAGAAATGTGTTGATTTCCATTGAGGTAGTAAGTATTCTTTCCAGTAGCTGGTATGGGGCTGTGTTTGGATTTGTACTGAACACAGGGTTGATAATATAGAGATGTTTTTGTTATTGTTGAGCAATTATTGTCTGTTTACACAGACCCAAGGCCTTTTCCACTTTTCGGACTGCCAAACCGTCAAGGAAGTTGAGGGTTCACTGGAGGTTGGGAGGAGACACAGCCAAGACAGGTGACCTAAACTGGCCAAAGGGATATTCCAGACTGTCAAGCTCAGTATATAAAGTGGGGGAAGAAGGATGAAGGGGAGGACATATAGAGTGATGGTATTTGTCTTCCCAAGTAATCATCACATGTTATGGGGCCCTGCTCTCATGGAGATGGCCGAACACCTGCCTGACCATGGGAAGCAGTGAATTAATTCCTTCATTTGCTCTGCTTGTGTGTGTAGCTTTTGCTTTTCCCATTAAAATGTCTTTATCTCAACCTACAGTTTTTCTAGTTTTTACCCTTCCAGTTTTCTCCCTGATCCCACCGGTGGAGGAGTGAGTGAGTGGCTATGTGGTTGCTGGCTGGGGTTAAGACACGACATATGTTACTTGGTTCTTTCTTCAGGATGAATTTTTTGGCAAACTGCTGTCTTTCAAAGCCATTGTTAATAGAATTTGAAGACATGATCATTGTCTCTAAAACAGATAATTTTTTCTTATACTAAAAGATTACTTTTGGTTCTCCAATTAGAACCTGTCTTCTGAGTGGAAACAGTTGACATATACAAACTCCAATTAAATTATGTATGACAAAGGGGTTTGGTTTAGTTCTTGTATTATCCTAGTATTATTATTGTGCATAGTCAAAAATAACATTAATATATAAAGATCAACATATTGTGTTGTCATATTCATCATAAGCCTGTTTCTATGCATAAAAACTATTCTGTGCCTAAAACTCTTCAAATTTTTAAAATAATTTTGAATTATGCAAAAGAAATAAATATACTAAGTAGTGGAATGAAAGCTGTCTAGAATGGACCTTTCAGACAATCATCCAGTAAAAAGGTCAGAGGATAACAGAGTGGATAATGTCACACTTGCGTCTTTCCTTTTTTTTTTTTTTCCTCTTCTATATATAAGATTCTGCAGCTTTCCTGAATGTCAGTTTGGCAACTTTCAGATGTACTAAATTCATTTAAACTCTGACAGTCAGTGAAGAAATGAAACAGCACCGAACAATAGCAGCACTCTGTGATGTTTACAAATACATTTACAGGAGGTCGTTCCTCCTGTGAACCCATTGTACATGCCAATTTGTAGCAATCTTCATTATAATGAAAAAGCATGGGTAACAATGAACTGCAAACCTTATTTAGAAAACACATAACTTAGAAACATCAAAAGACAACTGGGGTCATCTCTAAAGCAGATTTCCTAGTTGCCAGTGAGTATTTTGCTGCTTTCATTAAATGGACTTTAAAAGGTTTTTAATTGCATTCCTTATTTTGGCTAACAACATGATTCTGATAATATTATATTTGCAGCTATTAAGCTCCAAAGAGCATTATTTAGGCCCAGGAAAAACTGCCTACCAGCGCTATTGAGGTCTAGACTAAGTGATCTTTCTGAAACTGTGTAACAGACTTCTTTTGAAGACTGGATTGCTAAACTTTGCTCACTTCTGTTTACACTTACCTTATTTGCTCCATGATATTAAGTGAGTATGAGTACTATCTCCTCTGAGTTTGCAAAGCATTTGCTACAGAAGAGAGGCAATATGGAAAAAAAATGCCCAGGTCAGGTGGAAAATTGGGGTTGGTGTGAATGCAGTTTGGGCTTATTAAGCACACACTTCTGCCAGTACTGAATAATTTATACATTGTTCAAGACCAGGAAAAGTTAATTCCCTGTTCTGAGTAATGAACTTGAATATTAACTGAATATACTGGAAACAGTTGATGTCGTAACCCCCAGTGTAAGCATGCAAACTTTCAGAAATTGCTCCAATTTTAGACATAGGCCTAAGTTTCACTTTTCTGGAAATAGATATGCCAAATATGGGAAATTTATCTCTAAAGAGATAATGTTTTTCTATGTTTTATGTTTCTATGTTCTTTTGCCTTGCTAATGAAAAGTAGATATATATCTTCCATGGGTCAACGGTACTGCTAATTTGTTTGGAAGTTCTCAGGAATGTGTTTTAAGCTGATATAATGAAAGGGAAGAGGAAGAACTGTTTTCTATATAAGCATATGAAAAGAGAAGAATAGCTCTATTCCCTACTCAGTTTTTATCTGCCTTTATTATGCTGAGTCTTGATAATTCATGTTGTCGTAAACATAATATATAAAGCAAGGGTCAAGTCAAAGTCCGTGGTATTATCATCTTGACAAAGGATTTGGTTCATACAGAAAATCTTTTCCAATGTTTGTCCGCAAGGAGATGCCATGATTAGACTGTCCGAGCCTTTGTATGTGGTTGCCTCTAAGTATTTGTTTGGTTGTACAGGAGGAGTAAACTGCTTAAGTGGTAAGTGTGAATCTTCCTTTGATTAGATTGTAAAGGGTATAGGGTGTAATTCAGGAAACCTAAAGAAAATGAAAAATTGCCTTAAAAACTTTTGTATTGTTCCTGTTAGGTTTTGGGTTTTGTGTTCTGTTTTTGTTTTTTTTTTTTAACTGCTCTGTTGTTGTCTACTGCTTGAGAAAAATCTTTTAGAATGTTTTAGATGCTCATTATAAATTGTCAATATATCTTTGAAAACAAAAGAATTTAAATAAAACTTATATTTTGTCTGCAAGATTCACAAGAGTTTATATTTTAAAAAGGAAGGCCTAAGAAACTTTTTAAATCACTGTCAAATAATAAATAAATATCGATAAAACACTACTGATTTAGAAATTTTTCTCTAATGTTCGATAGATGAAAGTTTGTCAAAGAGTTATGTTTTGACCCATTGCTACCATTGGCCTAATTCACTGAGGAAAATTATGAAGACTCAATTCTTACCGGCACATAGGAAAGAAATCTATTCCTTTTCGTAAAGGTTGAATTAGTTTCTTGACTCTTTCTTGAGAAAACTGTATATGCAATTGGCATTTAAAACAAATTTTGCCCTAAATTTCTCTGTTTATTCTCCTTTCTCTGAGAAGTTTACTCAGAGTTGCCACAAGAAATTTTCGAACTGATAATAAGGAGTAATTTTCTGGATTAAATACTTTTAGAGATTAGTTTATTATAAATCATCTTATTAAGTACGTTGAAATGATGAATCTATAGCAAAACCTGTCCAAGATATGAATGTTTTTGTCTAACACAATCTAGAAATTGTGATTTAGCACCATTTTAAAACTGAACTTGCATTTAAGTTCTTCATCATTCGTCATTCTGACTTGGAGAAGTCAGTCATCATCCAATTTTCTATCTCTGTTTTTTCAGTATTTAAGGTATGCTTTATCCATAGGAAGAGCCTGGCTCTGTATGTATATCAGTTGTTTCCTCTCACTGAAATGAGAAAAAAAAGAATGAGAACTCTTTGTGTCCAGCTTTTTTCTGAGAAAAAATAAATAAGAAGTCAAAGACATCTGTATAAGCCATCACAGCATAGACTTCAAGCAATTTGGTATTTTGAAAACCTTATAATTTTTTTTTGTTTGTTTTAAGCCAATAGAAAAGTGTATTGGCTCTGGCTGGAAAGGAGTTAATTTTCCTCATAGCCATCCTTATAGTTCTGTGCTCTGCACTGGTAGCTGGAAGGGTGTAGATAACACTCCAGTGCTTTGGCTCCTGCTGAGCAGCACTGGCATAGCATTCCACCCTCAGCAGTAGGCTGGGAGTGGGCAAAATCTTGGGAGGGGACATAGCCAGGACAGCTGACCCAAACTGACCAGAAGAATATTCCATATGATGTCTACTCTTCAACACAAGCTAAGAGAAATAAGGAGTTGTGGCATTTGTTGTTATGGTGTTTGTCTTACAGAGCAACCACTACAAACACTGAAACCCTGCCTCCTGAGCTGGACCTTACCTGCTTCTGTTTTACTTTGCTTCCTCATGCTTCCTTTGTTTTTGCTTTTATCTTGACCCATGACAATTTTTCCATCTTATTTTCTCTGCCCTCACACCCTTGCTCTGCTTAAGAGGGGAGTGATAGAGGGGCTCTGTGGGCACCCGGTATCCAAGCGAGGCCAACCTAGCACAAAAAAAAACTTTTGGAGTAAAGTTACACAGAGTGGCTTATTATACCTAGGTTGAAAACAAAACAAAAGCAAAAACCCATCAAACCCTGCAGCGCTGTTTTGACAGCTGAGGCTTGAGAAAGTGCAAAACATAAACAGCTACACTTCGCTTCTCATTTCCGTACCAGGGCAGTTTGCATCGAACTATTTTTAAAATATTTCAAGCAAGTAATAAAAACGTATTGATCATCTTTAAATGATGACATGACAATAAAGTCATTGACAAATATCGGTGTCTAATTCTGAAGTACACGTGGGTATCTAAGATAATGGATTATAGTGCAGTAACAATGATAGATAACATTTTTTAATGTGTTTATTTAGATGTTAGATGCTTTTGGAAAGATTAAGAAAACAATTTCTTCCTATCTCATTTTGGTGCAAGTTTAAAAGTTTAGACACCATTAATAAAAATTTGTTCCCAAATTATCTAGAGAATTTAAAGTTTGCACCAAGCTTGAAATTATTTTTCTTGGATCTCTGTATATGGATATCTTATAAGCTTCATATAGCTCTGGTCCTGGAACTCTAAAATAGCCTAATTCTGCACAATTATTGTCCCTCTCACTAAACGCAGAAACATTTTGATTTTTGATAATATTAATAAAAAATAGCAAAACAACAGCAAACAAACTTTCCCTTCTAAATAGCATTTTCCCAAATTTGGGTGTGAATTTTCTTACCTATAGTTTACCCTAAAAATCATATGGTCTCTAATCAAATTTTAGGCCATCTACAATGACATTTTTACTCCCTCTGCTTACTGTGGTTTGTCAAGAAGTTTAAAGGACTGTCATTACAGGAAAATGAAGTTCTGTATTTGTTACCATTTTATGCTGAAAATTGCAATGCTAATGCTCAGCCCAGCATATTTCCAGCAAAATTTCAGTGACTCAAAACTCCCATTTTTACTCCTGTAAAGGTTATGGGAAATTTATAAAAAGGTACTTTTGAGCGTCCTGACAAGTAGAAACAAGACTAGCAGAAAACAAAAGTAGCAAACCCACTATCTTTTCCAAGGGCCTCCTTAGGAATACATCGTAAAAAATAATTCAGTCTGACTGACTTAGCAGAGAATTCACACCAAATCTCCATGCTTGACAACATCAACGATGGTCCCTTTGGACTCATGTTCATTCTTCTGGAAGAATATAGTATGTTGCATAGGCCAATCACACAGTCACTGCTTCTTGTCCATGTCGGCGATGATCTAACTGACAGTGGGTGACATATTGTGCATCCATGGGGACAGAAGAATTCTCACACAGGAGCTGCTGATAACCTTTCCTAGCAGTGTGTCTATAAAAAAAAGAAAATATAATGGGATTATATTGATTAGGCTAATGATAGACCTAATGACTTACAACCCCCTTTAGGAGGTCATTCGTGCTTAGCTAAAGTTATTCAGCAATCTAGAATTAGCAGGAGACTTTTCTGTTTTTCCTTCTTTTTTTCTTTTCTTTCCTTTTCTTTTTTCATTACAGCATACGCACAAACCTGTGTGATGGAGCTGATGACTGCTGCTGATGATAGTAATGATAATGGCTGCTTGATTTTTTTTCTTATGCTGCTATTCACTAGTCCTATGTGCTGAAGGCATACGGTATGCACTAAGAGTTCATCAGGAATTTCTGAGATGAACAGTTCCTTTATTTCATCTGAAAATAACTTCCATCTTCATTTCTGATTCCAGCTCCATCCTGTAGAGAACTTTAAATAAAAAAGGAAATGTCATGTCTGGGGTTATTTTTAAAACAAGGCTTTAAAATAATTGACATTTGAGAAACAAGGTAACATTCTTCTATACGTTGTACATCCCTGTATTAATCTACATCGTTACTAATGTATCAAAAGAACTCTAACAAGACAGTAATTTTGTTCTGCCTAGCAGGATCTACATATGGTTTTCATAATGGGACAATATAAAATGAAGCAGTTGCCCAGAAAATAAACAAAAAATTACACATTAAATATTGCTTTAATCACTGACACTCTGTGAGGCACAACACTGAGCATTCTGAATCCCAGACTCTCAGGGTTAGGATCAGAGATCTAGCTCTTGTCTCTCATAAACGCTGTTTATGAATACAGGAACCTGTAGAGGTATTGATTTTTAAAACATGCATCAGATTCCACAACCAACCGCAACTGGTTGATTGGTCATTTGTCTCTAGGACACATACTCTCTACTTGCACATAAGGTATTTATTTTCCATTTCAATGTTTAACCATAGACAATAAAGGATAGAAAATACAACAGCACTGTGTATCTGCTGAGTAATCGTGTATCATAAAATATTGTGAGTTAAGATACAATATGTTAAGTTGACCTTGAAGTGAAGAACAGCAAAGAAGAGATAGGGTCATTCTCTTTTCACACAAAAAAGGGAAATGAACTTCAGGTCATTCCTACTTTATTGGCCACTAGCTGTTATCCTGGAGGTGTTGTGCTTGAGAGATTTTATCAACAATACTTTGTGACTATTACTGGGCAATCCAGAGAACCACATTACCATTGGCCTCAGAGGAATTTTTCCACATGTCATCGCAGCCGGAGGCTAAATAACTATAAGAGAAGTTGTGGAGGAAAGCTAATTAGAAAAGGGAAAGGACAATGGAATTGAGTATAAAAATAATAATAATTAAAAAAAAATCTATTATTTTCAAACTTGTAGTGGTACATGTCCTTGTGTGTATTTCTACCTCCTTTCCTCTGATGCCCTATGACATTCTCACATTTTGAGTTGCATTGCATATTCAACCAGACAGCAAGCTTGCAGGAATATCATGTCATTGATTTTTTTAAAGAATGAAATCCTATAGCATAACTTTTTCATGAGGGTCATTACTGTAAGTTAAGAAATTGGAGACATATAGTGTATACATGCATTAAGGATGCCCAGGTGTCATAAAACATAGATTCGAAATATATGTGACTAGAATCTGTCCTGTTTAGATATGGTGAGTAGGGTGTTATATGAAAGTTTGTGTCTTCATGGAAGATGTTTCACATATCTTCTTTCCCTGAAAATTAGATTGTGGAAAAAACTCCACATTGGGTTGATTTTTAGTTTCATTGGGAGGTTTTTTGGGGTTTTTTGTTTGTTGATTTGGTTTGGGGATTATTTTTTTTTGTTTGTTTTTTTGTGGTGTAGGGATTTTTTTGTTTCGTTTTTGTTTTCCCTTTGGTTTTGGCTTTGCTGTTTAGTTTTGCAGGGTGTTTTTTTTGTTTGGGTTTTTTTTTTAATTATTATTTTTTATTTTGGGGAATGGGTGTCACTGTAGATTTCAGCAGTTTTCCAATACCTTCTGATAGATTCCTTTATCACAGAGGACTAGCCAGGATTCCACAACCTTTTCAACACAGCTCACGTATTCTGATAAGCCTACATAGTTTGATTCTCTTGGATGCAATTATCTTAAACATATGCAGTTCAGGAAACCACAGACAGACTAATCATAAAACTCTGCCTTTATATTCAAACAAAAAATTTTCACTTTTAGGACACAATTAATTTGACTCGTTCTACAAGTTTATGTTTAGATGAGGTTATTTTTTTCCCTGAGAATGAGCGCTCACTGCCATTCATTAGTTAATATGGGTCAAACTGATTTTGAGAACTTTGAGGAACTGCATTGATGATTTCAGTGCTGAAGATGTCTGTATTTGATCAAGTGTTCCCAGTCCTCGAAGACTAAATGATTTCAACATAGTATTTTCTCAGGGGAAAAAGCACTGAACAGAAAACTACATGAACTTTCCTATGCTTTTTAGGTAGATAGACCTTCAAAACTCACATCCTCTACCTTTGCTTGTGCTTTCAAAAGTATTTTCTTTCATCTATAAACTGCTCAAATTGGAAGTAATTTCCAAAGTTTTATATACTGCAGAACCTGTCACTTATGAAAAGGGCTTAGTACAGCTGTTTAAGACACTGCTGTGATGCACTGAACGTTATCTCGGTGGGCTGAGGAAAATGGTGAATCCTTGCTGCCTTTTGAATTTACTCTTCTGATATCTGCTGGAGAAATCTACGTGCCTTCAGGGTGAGACAATTATTTAATTTATTTTTTCATGAATAGTGTTTCTTGGTTAACTAGACTTCGTTCAAATAACTGTTACTGAGTTTTCTAATGATGCCTCTAAATGACATTTCTAGCAGAAACACATCTTATTTGTTATCGCTAGTGAAAGAGGCATATGCAATTTATACATTTTTAATTTTTTTTAAAGCAAACTGTTTATCTGCTATGCAAATCTGTACTATAAAAGTGAATAAAGTAATATTTTCAAATTTCCTAAAATTCTCTTATTCATTTGCTGTCTGCTGTGATAAAACTCAAGGTAGTAGATGCTTAATAAAATGACTGGCAGGCAGTATATTGCAAGTTGCTAGTAGCTGTGCTAGTTCTGTAGTACACACTTCAGTTCAGCCTAAGCCCTATATCTGCGGAGAATGATAATTAAAGAAGAATAAATATGAGATACTTAAAAGGCCAGTTGGCTGTCATTGAACAGACATACTGCTGTACATTATTTATTTTTAATTCTTTCCTTTTCCCAAACATTCTTCACTTTCTGTGTAATATACATTCTGTTAACTTTGAGTAGCCAGTGCTAAGACGTGATTAATTTCCTAAGGTTTAAATTGTGATGTTTGCCTCCCTTTCTCAGCTGTCTGTAGGATTGCATTTAAATGAGATGTTTGTAATTTATACCTTTTACTTCATAAATAAGTCCTTCTGCTGCTGTAACTACATATGTATGTGAAATTTTTAAAAGACAGAGAAACCATTCGGAAAAATGAATGAAAACATGAAAACGCCTCTTTTGTTTACTGATTTTTTTCTCAATCAAAGATAAAATTATAAGTTTTACAGCATAATACTTTATTTTCAAACTTAAGTAAAACTCAAAGATTTTGTAAGAGTTATAGCAGTGGCCAGGGAAGTAATATGTTTCTAAGATAAAATTCCATGTAAATGTTTCTGTGTGTATAGACACAGATGTCTTTGTCTGTATAGATAACTGGTGAAAATGCCTTTCCCTGTGGACTGGTAGGCCACTAGGATAGAGACTATCAGGCTGTGAAATCATATAGCAAAGAAATTTTCTTTTTCTTTTTTTCATCTTTTTTATCATTAAAAAAATTTTAAATAATTATCCACTAAAGATTCTTCTCCTGCAAAAACCTGGTGACAACTTTAGTGGGCTTGTGAATACTCTGTATTTAGTTTTAAATATTATTTCTCAACCACTTTAGTCTGGTAGAAGATCACATCAAAACTAAAGGAACCGGTCTCATACAAATACCAGATGACTATTGTATCTTAGCTTAAACCAGAGGCGAACGAAGCATCTTTTGTATTTATAAAGTACTGACATCTCAGTGCTGAGAAGAGAATAGGTCTAACAGTTTCTTATTTCTATTCCCTGTTGGGCCATTGCTCTATTTTCCCATGGTTGACCTTCCTACGAACAAATCAGAAGAAGTAAGTGGAAGAGAAAAAATGGTTGCTGCTTCTGTACGCCTTTGGACAATTTCCTTCAAACTGTCCACATTTCTATTCCTCATCCAAAAAAAAAAAAAGAAAAAAAAATTGTGCTATGTAATCTCATAAAAAGTATACTGACATCACACTAGATAGTGGAATTATAAAGCTGTACTGTACAATTTTGTTGATGGATCTGTATGTAATTTTCAGAAGCAGACAATTTAGTAGCACATCTGTAATCTATATGTGTATGTTTAGAGAGAGAAAACTGAGCTTTATTTTTTTCTCTTAAGAAAAGATTACTTCTAAACCTGACTTTTCTAGTGATGTGAAATTTTGAAATCTATTAAAAAAAACACTTTATGAAATAAGTAATTTTATTTAGTGTCCATAATCTTTCTTCAGAGTGCTATGATGAATTTTTCAGTATGGTAAACACTCAGATGCATTTACGATGCCCAGAGTAAGTGATACCATTATGTAGCTCATACTAATCAAATATTATTTAAGTTATAATAAATCAGAACAAAATTATCTGTCTGGTATTTGAAGGTTATGAGCAATAGAATTGTAGTACAAAGTCATTGACAAAAGGAGAAAATCAGTACTGCAACCATGCTGCAATTATCCAGTTCTAGGCTTCTTATATATGAGAAGTGGGTTGTAGCAGTTTAATGAAACAGTGATAATAATTGTAAGCTCATATTTTTGTCTTCAGATTTGACTTTTCTAGGATGTTGCTGAGAGGGCAAAGGAACAAATTTAACAAGTAACTAGAGGCCATCTTATATTGCCATATCAGAAAAGATCTGTCATGATGTCTAAATCCATGTCATTTAGTTAGAATAAAAGCATCAGTGTGCAAAGTATAGTAAAAATGACTCAATTCTTTTCTTTCTTCATGACATCTTGAGGGTTACTAGTGGCATTTAAACATAAACAACTGACATGGGAATTTCTGATCAGAATCAGTTAACTTCTATAAGGCTTCTGATCAGGATCACCCTTCAGAAGAGTTTCTCTCTTCTTCCAGCATTCTGTTTCTCCTCCCTTTCTCTTTTTCCTTTATTTTTCTCTTTGTCTTTTCTTACTTTTCTCTTTGTCCTTTCTTATTTTTCTCTTTTTCTTCCTCTTCCCCTCTCCCACTCCCTCCCTGGGTAAGATAAAGCACCAAGAGGACATCTAAATTACTCTTACAGTAGCATATTGTTACTATTCCCATTTTCATGCAAAATTAGAAAGTGTATGTTTAGAGTAATAGCATTAATTAGAGTAAAATACTTCACAAGACACAAATGCATTCTTCATGCAAATAAAAGAGGTAAGTACCTCTGATTACCATGACATAATCAGAGAAAATTTCTCTCTCTCTCTCTCTCTAGCACAAAGTATCTTTTTGATGAATCATGAGTCTCTTTGATTATGTGGAGAGTTGGACCAAAACCAAACAAAATGCTGATGGTTCTTTTTTTCCTGTCTCCCTGAAGTTTTAGATAGGGTAAAATTCATTACTCCAAGATATTCTAATTTGTACCTTTATCTGAAATGTGTAAACTAATATCCATGAAGAAGAACCTGCAAATTAGTTCATTAGAAGTCTAGAGACCTATTAAGTGGGAAATCGCAAAGCAATTTTTGAAGTAATAAAAGCCCTTAAATGTGATGTAAATTTATTGTAAATACTTTCTGGTTTATCTTGCAGTCTTTTGGCAGGCAAAATTCTCCTTGATGCCAATGGGAGTCTTGCCATTATCAGAATTTCAAAGATGAAATCTTGTACAAACACCCTAGTAGTCTAAAACATTACCTTTTATTATCTCCATGAGAACTATATTCCTTATAAACTTAATAATAGTGAATAAATTTGTTCTTGACTTGTGGCTCTGAGAAAAGTAATGCAAATACAAGACCATATCTAAATCTTACTCATTTTTATAAGTAAGCAACTAAGCGCAATTTTTGTGCCCTGCTGATTCGCTGTATGGCACATGCCTGCCCGACTCTCTGCCAGTATGTGGGTGCATTTGATTCTGCGGGAGCAATGGCTCTATACATATCCGATCGGGAATGTGGAATATCATGAAAGTAACTTAGGTAATTTAATTTGTTAATACAATTGCCATTTTCCTTTGTATTAGGATAATACAACTTCTATGAAGTCGCTAGCCAGCCCTGTGTGATGCACAAAAGACTGTCACAAGGACTTTTATCTCCTATGATGACAGGCTGAGAGGGTTGGGTTTGCTCAAAAAAAGGCTTTGAGGACACCTTTTAGCAGTACCTAGAGGAGGTTATAAGGAGGCTGGACATGGACTTCTGACAAAAGCATATAGTGATTTGATGAGGGGAATGGCCTTAAGTTATACAGGGTAGGTTTGGATTAGGTATTATGGAGAAATGCTCCCTGCAGGAGGCAAGGGCTTTAGAAATACATGATCATTAAGGTCCCTTCCAACTTAAGCCATTCTATGACTTTTGTTTCAAATAAAAACTTGCCAAAAAACTTTGTCCTAAGCAGTATCTTCAAACCAACGAGGCACAGGAAAACAACCATTGTCCTAGTTGGAATTTTATTGTCTATTCAACTTAGATGTAATAAAAATTAGTTTTTTATTCAGCTTTAGTAGAGCTATGCTTGTTAAACGACAAGATATCAAACTAGGTAAAAAGCTTGTCAATGCAGTATATAATGATAAACATTTGAAGTACTCGCAGTAACCATCCTATTGCACAGCAATCTCCCTGTGCCTCATTTCCTAGTCACTTCAAATGCTATCATGCAGGATACTTCTCCACAAAACCTCATTTCCCAGTGCCATGTAGCTGCTGTGAAATGAGCCACTTCCCCTTAAAAATGAGTGGAAGGTTGTCAGAAAACAGTTAGATACCTACCAGTGCTGTACATACCATAATAAAAAGGCAATGCTGCTATTGCAACGCAGCCTTTACAGAATGCAAAGGTGTAGTTTTCTGAACTGTGTTCTGGTCAGTCCTATAACTCACTGAGGATGGCAGGACCAGATCAGTTCTTGTAAAGTAAATTCCAAGAGAAAACCAAGTACATTAGAAACTTTTCTGGTGTCTCAAAACATGCTTCTTTCTGGACCAGCTCCATAAAAGAATTCCATCTTGGTTCTGATGTAGCAAGTTTTTTCTACTGGGTAATATACAGGAGGTAAAAAAAAAAAAATCCAAACACTAAAAGCTATAATTACTCATAGCGGAATATTAAGATATCTATCATAACGTATGTCTGAATTTCTCAGCACTCTGGCCAGATGCTATTGTTTGATGATTACATATTATCGATAATATTACAATTATATTATATTGAACCAATTTTTACTTGTATTAACAAATGAAAAGTTTGTGCTGGTTTTTGCCCATTCAACCATTGTAATATGTTGATTCAGCATAATTTAAATTTGATAAATTTTATCCTGTCTGTGTTGCAGATGAAAATGTATGCATTACATACACATGTATTAAATTACATTACATACACAAATTAGTAGGGTATTGTGACACTCTCTGGAAAACTTACATTGATTTTGTCTGTGATTTCAAATGTGTTCTAAAAGTCAATGAGCAGTGAAAGGATAACGCTAGTTATTTGAATCTCCAGAGTCCCTTTAATTGGTTGCTTCTTCCGGCTGACATCCTTGGTTGTTCAACATACAGGATGTTGAAAGCAAAGCATTGACCAAAACCTTTCACATGAATTTCATAGTGGAACTGAAGATGAGGTTGTCAGTTTCTTGGAATAAGTCACTTCTCAAAGGGAAGTGTTTGGTGTAGAGGGGACAGAAGGCAATCTGACATCAGGGGTACTCTGGTCTAGCAAAGTGGATCTGTGCATTTTGTGGCATTCTGAGTGAAGTGTCCTTCAGAACCACCAAAGGTCTGTTCTGACGCCTGCATTACTTGTAATTTTCCATTAAGATTTAATACTTGTAGTTTATGGTAGCGTAATCAAAACAAGGTATCGAGTATATTTTAGAAATTACAGTTTGGGTGCCAAGTTCAGGAAAAAGGCATTTGCTCAGCTCTGTCCAGAAGAACATTGAAATACTTCCCACTGCTTTGTCAGGGTTTAATATCTACTGTTCCTTCCCATCACTCTACCTAAAAAACTCGCCTATGTGAATAGTAAGCCGTGAAATCTTCAGATTCTCTGACTTATGGTAATGCTTTTGGAACTGTTTACTATGCAGTCCTAAGCTCTGATCCCAGAATTCTACAATGAATTCCATTATTTCTAAGATATATGTATGTATTTATCTCTGTTCTAACAAAAAAATATTTGCTACAGCTTTTGCAAATATTTCTCAAGTTCTAGAAGGAATATCTTTATTGATTTTACTTTCTTTTAATGACTGTTCACAAGAAACACAAGCAGCTTAAACTAGCCTACTTCAGCAGAAATTCAATTCCCAGCCACAGAAAAGATATTTTATCCATAAACCTCACAAGAGGTAAGATAGAAGTTACAACAATTGCTTTATTTTTTCATTTGTATTCAAATCCTATTTGTTTAAATTATGTCACAGTGGTGCCTGATCTTTTAACTTTCAATAAGCCTCTGTATATACAAATATACACACAAACATCTTCCAAAAAAATGTCTATGAATGTGTGTATGTATGGAGGTATGTATGCATTTGTACATGGTTATACATATTGGTAAATTAATTTATGTTTCTGTGTTTATACATCCATATGTACACAAATATATAAATATTTTTACAGCTTGTTGAAAGCTGGTAATGTGTCTTTGGCAAAGGAATGCTAAAGAAATTTATTTTCCTCATATCTAATTTCTCGAAATCTACAATCAAAACTAGAAAGCCTGCAAAGTCACCTTGAAAAATCTGCATTTCAGCAAAAGAAATTTTCTGTCACCTAAGACAGGACTTAACATTTCACTTCTTGTGCTCGGTGAGGTTCCTCTCAGCTCATTTCTCCAGACTGTTGAGGTTTCTCTGGATGGCAGCACAGCCTTCTGGCATATCAACTTCTCCTCTGGGCATTGTTTGCTCAGGAAACTTGCTAAGGTATGCTACGCTCCATCATCCAGATCATTAATGAAGATGTTAAGCAGCATGGGACCCATTAGTGATCCTGGGGTACACTGTTAGTGACTGGTCTCTTTGTACCACTGACTACTGCCCACTGGACCAAGTCACTCAACCTGTTTTCAACCTACCCTATTGTCTCCTGCAGCCTGTACATCAACAGTCGCTATTAAGAACTTTTGTGACACAGTGTCCAAAGTTTTACTGGCACCAAGGTAAACAATATCCACTTCTTTCCCCTCCTCTATCAAGTCTGAATCAACATGACTTAATCAACAGACTTGTTCAGCACCCACAATCTTCATACTTCATCATTTTTACTTATTTTTCAAAATAAAAGTAGAAAGTTTTAATTTAAAAACTGTTATTTCAAAATCCAGCATTTGAGCCTTTTTATTTCAAATACTTCTCTGATCCTCATCCCACGAGTATAAAGAGAAAAATGCAAAGAATAATCTCTCTTTTTCCTCTACTTCTTTATCTAGCCTATAGGTTGTTTGTATTGATTTGCTGGGTTTAGTTGTTTACTTGGGTTTTTTAATTTTATTTTGTTTTCTTGGGTTGGGGAAGGAGGCTGGAGGCTACTTGCCTTTTTGTGGCTATATGAATGTTATACGCATGTATGTGAAGCTTAAAGGAAAGCTGCACAGAAGCAATTACCTCTGCATTACTTATACATATACATGCATGCATGACAGTAACTCTTCTTCACAGTTAGATGTCCAGATACTGTCAGATATTTCACATGATCTTTATTCCACTGGTCAGGAGTTTCAGAGCCTCACTCGAGTATTGTGCCTTGGGAGGTCAGGATCATGCAGGGAAAGACAATTTTTCTGCCAGTTAGTGCCAATCCTGTAGAGAGTCTTAATACTAGAGGAGAATCCTTGATTTGGTCTCTGAATTTCATGAGGAGATAATGGACCACCAGGGTGATGTGCTCATCATGACCTCTGCTGCTAAGCAGATGAGCTAACACGGCCTATAATACCTGGAGGCTTTTTTAGGTTGCTCTGTGCATGACTCAGGGCAGCAGCTTGAAGCTGGGTTTCCACATCTCAGTGTAAACATCCTACTGCATTATTCTATTTTTATTTTTTTAAGGAATCTTTTAAGTTTGATAACTAAGTATTCAAAAGTCTTACACGACAAATATGGAGTGGAAGGCCTACAATAAATCTTCATGTTTAGATTAGCCAGAAAATCAAAATTAAAATATTTCAGTACATCCCAAATGTGTATCCCAATCTTCAAGTTAAAATGACAGTCATGGACTGGACCTAACAGGGATATAAGTATCACATTGTCTGCCTTTTTATTATCCATACAATAGATCACAACCTAACACACTCTTAACTCAGTGGATGAAAAGTCGGGTTGTTGGAGAATGGTAATCCAAATAACCCATTCTCAGAAATCAACAAAATAAACATTAAACAGAAAGGTGTTCATAAGTACTTCCCCATGTTTAGCTCTCTAATACATTTTTTTCCAGCAGGCATCTTCTTCTATTCGTGGTATGAATGATGGAAAAAAATTGTCAGCAGTAGAAACAGTATTCACTTGCCCAGATACAATTTAATCCATTAGAATCCCTTATAAACACAGAAAAAAATAGTATTTTAAGAAGCGGTTATTTCATTCCTAAATATATTTATAGAATATGGCAAATGAATTGCGTCCCATTACTCTCTGTTGATTATAGAGATAGGTAAAAATGCTTACATTGAAAATATCTAAACACAATTTATATGTACCTCTTGGATATAGGGGACAGGATATCCCGGACATATGGGAAATAATATCAAACCGAAATTTATGCCTTGGACCACAATATGTCTCTAGATATGTGTCCTATCTGAAAAATAGACACAAACTTTGTCTTTTTTTCTCTTGCTCAAAAAGCAAAGGAGGGAAACTACAAGAACAGAATTGCATAGGGCATTTTGGGATGTAAACTTGTTTTTCCTGACTGTCTCAAGAACAAAAAAAACCAAAAACTCCATTTGAAAAGTCTAACAGAAATAAAGAGAAAAATAGTTTATCATTTTATTAATGTCACATAATCATTCACGATCAGTATCAATAATGCAACCAACAAACCACAGCTCTAGATTCTTTCAAAATGTTAATAAGCAGGGACACATTTCTAAATACCCTTCTTTAACCAAAATCCTCTAAAATTTAATCCTCCCTCTGTAATTCTTCTGATCTTGGTCTGGAGGTCACTAGCACCCCTCTTCAGGAGTGCAGATTCACTGCTTGCTCCCCCTCTAGCTCTGGGTGAGGGAACCGCCCAACAATGTCCCTGCATCTAGCAGTGGGAGGGCCTGGGTGCTGATCTCGTGCTAACACCCAAATACCAGGTGCAAGCTGCTCCTGGTGCCCTTTGGGGCAAGAATGCTGTGCGGTTTGGGCTGAGGTTGGGGTGCTGCAGGGCCACCACGGCAGGCACAAGTCCAGTGCAATTGCTGGGGCTTCTTCTCAGTGTTTTCCACCTGCAGTGAATTTTCGTGGTGGCCTTTGTTAGAACTTTTTTTTTAATTCAAAATTTTATCATAATTTTTCTCTTTAAAAGTTCTTTGCTGTAGAAGTGTCTGAAAATTCATGGGTAGTGTTTAACCTAGCTGATCACTGTCTTCCCTCCTAAAGATGACAGTTGGGGGTGAGGAGTCCTCTTCCTGTTTAACATGATTTTTTTTGGACAAACATCATTCAGTTCTATCTATTCAATACACACACACACACACACACACTCTGTGTGCACTCATATTCTTATCTTAACAGATGTTGTTATTCAAGCTGTTGGCTAAGAGTGTATGTGCAGCCCCACACTGATTCCGTGCACTAATCATCACAGCCATGGGTTTTACACGAAAGCCAGCATCTGCTGTATATTTGAAGCTGAATAGATTTTGCAGAAAACTCTGTCCGCGGGAACCAGAAGGTCTGTAATATGATTATTGGACCAGTCCCAGTAAGAATGAACACTCCAGTATCTTTAATTTCTGTATTTTAGAGAGCTGGGTAGGTATGTTCTCCCGCTCTCTGGTCATGTAGAGATCTCTAAGACTCAATTTTCTTTATGAATTTGGATATCTCCAAGGTTGGTGACATTTGGGGCAGGATTTAATTTTTAATAATAATTTTGTAATTAGGAAGTTAGGCCTTGACTGAGATGTGTATTTAGGACCCTAACTCTCAATGAAATCTTCCCTACGTGCTTTTATTTATTTGGATTTCAAGTTAGCTGATATCGATTTATAGTGGTGTGCTCAGACTCTCTTTCTCTAAGGGACAACTGCAATAGGCAGGGCAGGACACCCCTGAGAGAAAGTTATTTGGGATGGATAACTCTACCAATCTGCCAAAGACTGCTTCACCCACATAACAATTAGCTGCCCTTGTCAGCAGGGATGCTTAGCTCTGGGAAATCAACTCTCTTCAGCTGCGAATTGAACCTGAACCAACACTACTTGTGTTTTCAGTGAGGACATGTATTTTCAACGTGAAAATAATAACATGGCAAATAGCTCTAACAAGCCAAAACTAAGCCTTTCTGTATCTGTGGCACAAATATTCCACTTCAAGAAGTGTCTCTTTCTCTGTTTTAAGAAGGTTATCTCTTGTCGTCCTAAGATCCTGCCAGCAGTCAGAACAACTGCAAATATGACACTAAGGAAAAGGCAGTTATCATCCTCATATATAGAATCAATATGCTTTTTGATGAGGCTACCATGCAGAACTTCTTCAGTCTTTTTCTTCAGATTCCATTTCTGAAAGTTATAAAAGTTTTAAGTTATATTATTATAATTATTTTTTAGAAAAAAATATTCTTTAAAGCTTTAAATTGGCAAGTACCAACATATTTGCATTGTATTTTTGACCTTTCACTTATGAATTAAGTGAACCTAACCAATCTGTTATTACCATCTAGTAACTTCAAATTCTAAATATTGTTATTAGATCACATCAGAAAAAAATAATATAGACCTCTTTTCTTTTTGAAAACATTTCAAACAAAAATCAAACTGCTTTCCAAAATCATGTCAAGCTAAGCAACACTTTATTTTGGCACAAAACATAGATGCATAAAAATAGGATATTCAATACTTTTGACACGTTCTAATCTGCCATTTTAAAAGGATTGCCTCCTTAAAAGCAAATAAAATATTCAGCTACAACTTTAAGATAGTATTGTCTTCTTTCCCCTGGAAGTGCAAATGGCTTTACTTTCTAATACTTTCACTTATTACCAAGAAAGCATATCCAAGTGAGGTCCTGGAATAGAGAGATAATAATATTTGCTGGTCAATGTAGATTGGAATTTAAAAAAAAAAAAGAGTGAGGGAAGGGAAGGGAAGGGGATTAATTTGAAACTAAATCTACATCTAGCCCAGTTTGTCTCTGCAGGGCAACTTCTGTCCTCCAAACTTACTTTTAGCTCAACTTTAAATTACTTCTTGCATTATCAGTATATATAGTCTCTTTGTTCCATAGGGATGTTCTGCAATGCTTCATTGCATGTCTTCTCTTCAATGCATGTCTTCTCTTCATTGCATGTTATACTCAGTAGGAATTTGGACTTCAGTGACTACTTGGATGCCTTTTGAACTGCTCTAGAGCATCAAAAGCGTATGTGCTAGTGTTTATGGTACAGGGATTAAAAGAGATTCATGATCTCCTGTGTAGGAATTTTTAAGGTAGCTGGATATGCTAGGTCATGGAAAAGAGCATTAGATATTTATATGTGAATAACTTAATCAAGACTTCAGTCAATACAGTGAAAGGATCAATTCGCTTTATGCTATAGCAAACATGCACTTTTAGAGAGATGAAATGTGTTTTGATTTGCCATAACCACAGTGCAAGAGTTTGGTTTGTGCTTCACTAGGGGTTCCAGACCAACTCTGGCTTTCATTTTAGAAGGCCTTTTATGCAGCCTGTGTTGTTGTACCTACACGTATCTAGGTATTGTAGATGTTTCTGTTTCTGTAAGAAGTCTTATACATCTGAATCAACAACTCAAGTAAGTAATTGAAATCTGTTCATTTGAACAGGAACCTAAGCACAAAGCTTAGATGCAAACCAGTATGGCGGACACACAGGGCAGGCAAGATAAATTTGTGCTGAAGTTTGGTGAGGTAAATTGCATCCCAGTCCCTATATATGTTGAAACCCTACAGTTTTTGTGTCTGTCATGTGTGTACTGTCTGCATCACCTAGCACTCTACCACCTTTATTATGTCAATGCTCCCTATTGCTCTAGAAAAACAACCAACTCAAAATGTGTTTCCCTGAGAATTTTTTCCTACATAAAAAAATGTAACTTTTGAAAGACATTCTGAATTAAAGCTCGGTTTTAATAATCAACTCAACTGGAATATCTATATTTCACGTTTTAATCTGCAAAGGACTTCCTGTATGATATTTCTCTGTTGCTGTGATGCTGGGTGAAAAATCTACCTTTCTCTAAAACACATCTAGCTGTTTCTAATAGTTATTTCATAAGAAAGTGCTCTTGTGAGCTGGTGTCCTCTTTCTGTTTGCTGTAACTGAAAAAAATTACTCTGAGATTATATTTGTTTTCCCTAAGATATTTTTAAATTAGAGAATTTTCAAAATGTATGGGTTTGATTTCCTCATTCCTGTGTGCCATTATAATTTTCTCCCAATGGTCTTCTTATTTCTTACTATCTTCCTGTTGAAGAGCAAATACAGTCAGAAAGAGAGAGCCAAAACTCAGGAGAAACTGGATACTGTAAAAAAATAAAAATCTTGACAATAACTATGCTCAGAACTTAGGTTAAAGGTCAAGAAATCAGAAACTACATTGGAATAAAAAATATCTAGGTTAAATGATGGGTGACAGTCAAGTAGACAGATGTGAGAAACTGGAAAATAAGTAAAACTGAAGCAAAGGAAATAAGAGAATGATCAGAGTTAAGGCAACAAGAAATTTGGGCAGAACTTCAGTTAAGCAACATGTTGAACAGCAACATCAACTGAAGAGGATGGTGCATATGAAAATACTGGCATAAATAATGGCTTTAGAGGTAAAAAAAAGAGGGCTTCTTTGTAAATTTGAGCTTGTGAAAAAAGAGGAAGTATGCAAGAGTTTGAAACAACCAGAAGAGAAACAAGCGGAAAAAAGAGATTTATAAAATACGTGTACAGTTTTGGTGATTATGGCTGCCAGGCTTCCTCTTGGTACTTAAATATCTAGACTTTCAGGTACATAGCTCTGACAAGTTATTATTCAATTTAAAAATTATTATTTTCCAATTACAAGAAGAAAAATAATCACTCATTCCCAAAAATGGTCAAGTACATAAAGGTATACCTTGGAAATCTCAGTTCTGTGGTTAACCTGGTATTAAAACTCAGGAAGACTTTTAAAGTTACTATTTTTCAATTTAGTAATAAGTATTTCGTTTCAAAAGTAAGATATTTGCACTGTTCACCTTTTTTTTGGAAAAGCAATAGCTTATCATCTATACAGAACTCTGCAGAATATATATTATGGCTTCATAATTATTTTGACAGTGACAGTCAGCTGATGATCTAGTGACTAGCTATTGTAAAGGCAGATTATAACTATTAAATTGTAACTCTATTTTTTTTTCTTTTCTTAGATATAGCATTTAGAAAAAGAAATGGGTATTGAAATTAGAGCAGATTTATTGTCACAAAGAACATCTACCAATTGTTCATCCCTGTCCTTAGTGAAATGTATGCTGATAATTCCATTTTGCAGCAATAATAAACATAAGTAATATGAAAAGAGAATTTTGTCATTGTTGCATATTCATTTTATTATTGATGTGGTTATTACCTATTTAGTAATCCACTAATAAACCTTGATGAAGATGAAATAGCATAAAATAGAAAAGCTGTTTCATTCAAGATGTACAAGTGCCTTTCTAGTCCTTAAAAGTTAATATGAAGAAGTCTTATGGAATACATAACATCACAAATAGTTACACAATAGTTATGATCTGCCCCTGAAGGCAAGGGTAGCTCAGATTCTTGTTAATAGATCCCTTCAGGGTGGATTAGAGTGAAATGACACTGAATGAGAGGTCTATAAAAATATATATTTGTGTAGGGTTTATTTTAGAACAATTTTGTTTCAACAGAGAGGAGGTATGTAGCCACTTTGGTTATAATTATCTATAGTAATATAAAAACATACAAACCATAAAAATATCACTAAAGTAAATACATATATGGAAAAGAAAGAAAGAGAAAGAAATTATAAGAATAGAAAGACCCAACTGTGGATGCTGCTACAAGATTTGATTGTTTCAATTTCGATGTCCATTGGTCAAAATGACAGTCACAGTCTCGATCCATCAGGGGTGAGGGAAGCCCATGAAACATAAAGTTCAGTGGGTTAATATACTCTTAGGTTTACATGGGAATGCCCAGGGTACCTCCCCTGGGAGCAGAGTTTTACACTGTCTAAAGTGACACTCTGGATCTGTTGCAACTCTGTGGATCATGTGCAGACCTCTGGTGGAAGGCCCCAGAAATGAGTCTAGGAGCATTTCAGGGATCATTGATGGTTTATACCACCTTCTAGGACATGACAACTGCCTTAGCATAGTTGCATTGGTTGTGTCGCATGGGCAGGGATGAAAACCCTCTGGCCTACGTGTAAATGCCCCAGTACTTCCCCAGAGGGGAATTTTCACACCTGAGCCGGTTGTGTAAGGGGATGATAAAAAGCATTATCCTCCCTCACAGGACCTGTTTCTTATTGGTCTCTTCCCTTATCTGGCTCAAACCCCAGCTTGTTGCTAAATGAAGGTTGGTTTGTCACAATCATCCTCTGGTGCTCACACCTTCTGCACCTAGGCTGTTACTTTACACATTGTCCGCAAATGTCCGATTTTTCGAGTCATTAATCACTAACATTTCAGTCTCTCACAACGACTCATCAAGTTGGTCATGATCTAAATAGTTAGATTGATGCCACACAGGTCAATGCCTAGGAGAAGGATGTAATCAGTTAGCTTCACAGATTGTTACTGGACTTATTACTTCTGAAACGGGGCCGGAATCCTTTTGTTGCCTACATTACATCTTCCTTCACTACAATCTCTCTCTGAGGCCCAAGAGATAAAAACTCATCTTTTCTTGCTAACTAATCAGATTCTATCAATGCAATCAGGCCCTTCTCCCCATAAATAGTATCTTAGAAAGCATTCTTCTACTGTGTTGTGCTATTTCTGTGATTTACTGTGTGCAATCCCCATGTTCTACTGGTCTTGAGAGTCCTGAGATCAAATTAGTTTATGTATGTGGTTAATTTCTAAAATGTAGGGCCAATCTCTTATCACAATTTATTAATAAAATATAGGTTTGAATAGAAAATTAAATGTACTCCTGGGATGACAAAATCTCATTCTTCTACAGCTTCTGGAACATATACTTTTTTAATGGTATTTTCATGAGTATAGGCAAGTTCATATCAGGCAGCATATAGCTCCCAAAATAGATTTTTTTCTTCTGAAATATAATTAATACATCTGACAATTGCACCAGAGTCTATAAACCTGAAGAGGGAAGATACTTGACAAGAAAACAATTTAATTACACATCAAAACTAATTAAGATACACCTTTCACGATTTTCAGGATTTTTTGATGAGAAATTTGGTACTATGGGCTTATTCCACTGTGGCAGCTGTCTGTAATTCTACGGTGTTTCCCAAGTGAAATGTATGGAACAAGTAGCTCAGGGAGTGAAAAAATCATCCCAGACACAAGAGATTACATTTAGATTATTATCCTGCAGACTCATTTGCTTATACTCTGGAAATGATCTGTTGTGGGGAGTTCTTTTGGCTGGTTGTTTTGCTGGTTTTTTTTTTTATAATTTGCTGATGCAAAAAAGATTTACATTAAGATTTACATTTGAGGAAAGTTTTGCTTAACTCATTTTTTTCACTTTGTTGAAGACCATGAATTGAAATTTTTTCTTTATAGATGCTTCCTTCAAAGCATTTCTCTCTCACCACAAAGGATTCTGTACTGTGGTGGGGCACAGTTGAGTCTGAATGAATGAGCTTTTCAAACAGCAGTTAAGTATTGTCCCTTTTTTTTTTTCAGAATCATAGATTCATTTAGGTAGGAGAAGATCATTACAATCATCGAATCCAGCTATCAACCTAGCACTGCCAAGTCCACCATTAAACCATGTCTCTAAGCACCATATCTTCATATATTTTAAATAGCTCAGGATGTGGTGACTCAAGCACTTCGTGTTCCAGTGCTTCATAATCCTTGCAGGTAAGAAATGTTTCCTAATATCCAATCTAAACCTCCTCTGGCACAACTTGAGGCCATTTCTGCTTGTACTATTGCTTGGGAGAAGAGATTGACTCCCATCTCACTACAATCTCCTTTCAGGTAGGTATGGAGAGCCACAAGGTCTCCCCTAAGCCACCTTTTTCTGGGCTAAACAATCCCAGCTCCCTCAGTGGCTACTCATCAGACTTGTACTGCAGACCTTTCACCGGTTCTTTTGCCCTTCCCTGGATGTGCTCCAGCACTTAAATGCCTTTCCTGTTATGAGGGGCCCAGAACTGGACACAGGATTTGAACTGCGGCCTCACCAGTGATGAGTGCAGAAGGAAAATCTCTTCCTTAGTCCTGCTGGCCTCACTATTTCTTGTACAACTCAACTTCTGATATTACTCACAAGTACTATAGGCTCAGGTGCCAAGAATAAAACATGGTCTTCTTATCCTGAGTTACTAGTTCTTACCAATTTAATTATTTATTCATTAATACAATGTATTGTTATTTCTCTGTGTCCCAGTAAAATTACGTCATCTTTTCACTCAGTAGCTGCCTTAAGTGTTGTATCAAAGCGATACTGTTGCCATGACACAACAAACATTCAAATTTTACAAGAGAACAGGAAAAGTCACAGACACTTTTGAAGGATAGTGGCTGTCAAACTCTGTTGTTTGCTTCATTCGGAGAAGAGTCAGAACATGCTGCTGGCTGGTAGAGATATGTGTGATGAATTCCCCAGTCCCTGCTTCAGCTTCTTGACACGCGCAGCTCCTGCTGATAGAGGCCCCTGAAAGAAGATCCCTTAAAATGTACACAAGTATTTCCACTAAAAAAAAAACCAACAATTGGATGTACACATATATCTTCAAATATATCAAGCCTGCAGAAAGATTGATTCCTGGAATGTGATAGCAAGTGGAATGCCTAGAGCTCAGTTCTGTTGCAGAAAGGAAAAGGAGGATCCATACTCTAGGAAAAAGTTCCCAGTATGCTGCTCCAGAACAGGATCCCATAGATCCTGCTGTCATATCTACCAGCCCATGCACATTATTTTCATTTTACAAGGTATGGCGGTAGGTGTCTAGTCAAGCAATTGAGTTCATCCTGTAGTAAAAGTAATGAATGGAGTTTAGAGAACTAAATACAGGCATTCCATTTATTGGTTTGGGGAGATGTTTCGTGTTATGCAACATTAAAAACTCAATTCAGAGCAATAACTGAAGGAAAGTTTACAAATTGTTGAAGTAAGCAAAAAGGCAAGAAGGCAGGCAACTTTTATTCTCTTATTTTTCAGTATTGTATAAATCCTCACAGCAAGAGAAAGAGATGAAGAATATGTAAACCTGATGAAGAATATGTAACACTCCATGTAGAATGAAGCACTCCTTTTTTCCTGTATTTCCTTCATACATAAATTCATCCTGAAATCATCTTTGATGCCACTATGCACAATGTCCTTGTGCATTATAGTGCATGGGCCGAAATCTGTGGTTCTTAATTGAGTGGAACTACCATTGAAAACAACAGGATTTCATTTCATTAAGGACTGAAATATATGTTCCCCTGTGTGCACTTCTTTGTTCATGGTTAGTCACACAGTAAGCCATGCAAAAACTCTTTTTAATTGTGTTTTCAGATGGTGACGTTATTGGTTGGAACAATCAATACCTTACTTAATTCCTGAAGGTGAGACCTCCCAAGTGAAACCACTGTCATGCTTGTTCTGAAATATAAAACCTTTAGAATGCTTTTCAATAGATAATTAATATTAATTATTACTTTTGTTTAAATAAATAGAAAATACAATACAATTTTGATACTTTTTTGAGTCTGTCAGAATTCTCAAAATATTGGAAATATGTAATAACTCATGCCTTACTTTTAGTATAATTCAACCAAACAATTTATTATCCTTAAGTAAGCGAGAAACCGACACTACAGAAAAGTTGTACCTAGAACCTGGAAAAGTATAGATACATGTTCAACAAGTAGGTAGACAATTTTAATGAAGGGATTTTTTTTTTTTTTTGGTGGTCAATTCAGTGGGGAAAGAGAGTGGGACAATCTGAAAAAAGTGGCTAAGGATCAGAAATCCACGCAATCCACGGCAACCCCAATGTGAAAAGATATTCGAGAAAAAGCTTTTTGATTAATTTTTTTAATTATGGACATAAACCCCCACTTGACTTCATTATTAATTTCTTTTCCTAACAGAAAAAGCCTCAACATCCTGAATTTAACTAAATTTAAGCATTTGGGTCAAAAGAGCCAATAACATATAAAACTTAAGTAGGTTTGAAAGGCAGTAAGTTGAGAAAAAGGAGTGAAGGCATCAATCTTATTCATGCAACCTTTTATTCCCAATCTATTTACTGCACCACCTGAAAGATTACTAATTTAATCCAGCTCATGCTGGGGTATAGCACCTTTTATTTTAACTTGTTTGCTATTCTCAGACTAAAGGCTGGTTTCACTTAAGTTGACTGATCTAGACCACTGTGACTTTAAGGTAGAAAAGGAAGCAGGAGGTGGGGGCAGAAATTTGTGCTCATTTAAACCCATATTCCTCTCACAGTTCTTACTAACAAAATTCCTACTGAAATGAAACTGAAAGCAGTTACCTGAAGAGCCCGTGTCTCTGCCATCATCCTAGGTACTGTATTGGACAAATTCAGTGCACAAAGAAAGGTACTAACACTTTTACATATTGCAAGTTTCTTTTCTAGATGCCTTCAAGGCTTTTAAAACTGAGCACATTTGACTATTGGAAGCGGAAAATGTTTGAAAATCTAATAAAGACGAGTTGAAATCATTTATGAGTAGCAATCAATTTTCTGATGTGTAAATTATTTACTGTACTTAATGGCTTGTGGATTATGTTAAACAATAACCATATGCTCCAGTAGAATGTCTTTTGTGTCTTCTGTAATGCATGACTGTAGACACAGAGTAATAAAATATGCTTCCAAAACTATATTTCACTGCACTCCCATGCAGCTACTTAAGAAAAGTCTTATAAGAGTAGGAAAACATGGAAAATTATAAAATTGCTTTTGAAAATGGTGTATCCATTACTGATGGCACTTATTTTTCAGCACACAGCAGGATTTATGGAGCATTGTAGTTTGAAATAATAAATGCAATGAATAAATAATAAAATCTTTCCTACCTCCCACGCTTCCTTGTCCTTAATGATAGTTGGCAAGTCCTGGCGAAGCATATACAAGTTGAAATGTTGGCATTGGTATACTTGGTGAAGTACCATTCTCTGACCTCAGCAGATACCATTTTTTCCCTTTAAAAACCTGTTTTTCTAGTATATTTAGAAGTGATTGTTGCTGCTGCAGGGTGTTTCACCAAGGTTTTTCCTCAAGATTGTGTCACTGTTTCTAATTCTGATGTTAATATCCAGGGCAGTGAAGAGTGTCACTGACCTTTATCTGATGCTAAAGATAATTAAGAGAGGCAGGATCAAAGCTGTGATATGTATGGTACTTTTTGTTAGCTGCCGACCTCCCTTCTAATACTGGCATGTAAAACTGCATGCTTCAGTTTAATTAATTTTTGAAAGGAGAAGGTCTAAAACCTCTGTCTGGGAGCTATAAGTTATTTGATTTCATAGCCAAAAATTTGGATTTGCATGGGAAAATGAACTGCACGGACATAAATTAAACTAAGCCTTATCCAGAAAGTAATTGGATTCCGCTTCAATTACATTAATTAGCGGGCTTAAAGAAGAAATACAGATCCATTGCATTGCTATGCAGTTCACCCACCATCATCTTCACAGGGAGCACGTGTATTAAAATGGTGCTCAGAAAATGTTCAAACTGCACTGTTTTACAGTGATTGAACAGGTAATTTGTAGGAAATATGTAGCCAAGATATAAATGTGCCCATGTGATTATACAACACACAGATGAATGCAATTCTTTGAAGAGAAAGTTCGTGTCTAAAAAGGAAAACAAAACGAAACAGAAGTTAATGCTGACTAGTATATGGAACAGACATGTCTGACCAGTAAATTGAGTTTGCTCTGCCAGAGCTCAGGAAAAGAGCAGGACTGAAAATCTACCAGTCAGGCAGCTCTCAATACCACTGGGCTAAATTAGAGCATATTATCTTGGGCTCAGAACAGCAGTGACTGACATTTCACGGAGAGGTCCCCTGGGGTTTTGATACAACGAACTCTTGTCTGCTCTTAACACACCATCCAGTACTGTGCCATGATAATCACTCACAGGCAGAGTGGGTCTTCAGGATTCAGTAGAGTGCCTTAAAGCAATGTTAAATGTAATTTATGCCACACCCTCCTTATTCTACAGATGCAGAAGGTACTCTCTACGGTCAAGGTGAGGAGAATCTTTCTGAGCTGAGGGAGGGCAGTACGGTATTAGCATCTTATGCTGATATTAAGGAACATTAAATAGCCATTAAAGTCCAGTTTTGTCTCACCTAACTTTCACCTCCAAAATGTAAGGCCTAGACTAAAGTTATCTCCTGTTGAGAAAAGCAACCCACAGAGAGCAACTCATTCCATGTACCTTGACGTATCTAATAGGGTGGGATGAATAACAGGAATAATGTGTCTAAATCCACTGCTTATACATAATTAATGCCATCCCTTGGATCCATTTAGCGCAGGTCTGAGACACAAGCTCTAGAGTATTTGAGGAACTAGTCCAACCTTCAACCTTCCTCAAGAACAGGGGAAAGGTAAAAGCATCACACTTGTCAACTTTCTGCAGAGATACACATCTGTGCACCTGGATATTATGCCCTGGGTGTTTACATTTGGTATACTGTCTTTTACACGCACTGTGAAACCTCTCTAAATGTCATGTTAGGACTTGTCAGCAAAACCTCCTAGCAAGGTTCTTTGCTTTGTAATTTTTATTAACTTCAGAATCTTGAAAGATAAAAAGCTGTTGGTCTCAGCTTTCTATGTGAGAAAATACCTATCCTCTGGATTTACTTTTTTGAAATGAATTTGCTGTAGAAAGTTAGTCAGAAGTTGACTTCTATATTAAATGAGACAGCAGATAGACTCCCTAGCAAGCAGGAAGAAAAAAGCTGAATTATATATCTATGTAACCTAATTGCATTTGTTATTGTCATTCTCAAAATTTAGGACCGGACTCTAATTGAATTTGTTCTTATATATAAGAGAAAAAATGCCAATGAGTCCTGCTAAGTTATCCTGATATAATACCGATAACTGTAAATGACAACAAAATCAGTCTCGAAGTACATTAGGTGCAAATTATGTGACAATGTGTAAGCAGACCTGTGTATACTTGTCAGAGAAGTTTTAAATCTCTTTCACAACCTTGCTGTCTCATCCTGTGTCCCACTAAACAATACCCTGTAGAATTTTTAGAAATGTAGAAATAGCATGTAACAGCTGCCACAAAACAGCTATTTCATGGCTGCTCTAAAAGTTGGTTATTTTTATTTTATTTTAAAGTCTTGTCCACATGACACATATCGAGAAGTTAATATTATGACTATCAAATATTAAAATCAACAGTAATTGCCACAATTCCACTATAGATTCTAACTGTGAAGTAGTGCTTCCGCGTCCTTGCATCTTTGCATTCTGAGAAATCGTAGAATAGTTCCACTACTAATAAAGTAGAAGTTCCCTAAATTGCCTCCACAATGGTCTTACTTCCCTAACTACCAAACATTTGAATCTTCCAGTAGATTTGATACCTACTGGGCTGGATGAATGTCTGGCAAGAAGTTATGCATTATTTATCATAAATCATTAATTTTTATTTTAAAATCAGTTGAACAAACCTTACTTAGTGGTAAGCACAGTGTATTTTTTTCTTTCTTGTAGGAATGGATGGGAAATTTAAGGTAGCCACTGACTGAACTAATGCTAGTCTCACTCTTGACCCATGCCTCTCACACAGCAGAATGAACGCGCAAGGCAGCTGCTTTGAAATGAGACTGATACACTTTTGATTTTGGTAGAATCTAAGGAGGCGAATGTGACAGACCCAGGCGAACCTTTATGAAGTACTGGGGCCCAAGTTGCCCTTTAGCAAAGCTTTTATTGTCAATGTTCTCATGAATTCTCTCCCTTTTTCAGGCTTTCACAGTAGTGAAGGTGCTGCTGATGCTTAAAAATTTTAGCTTGTTCTGGGGGCCGTATTTCTGCTGACCAAGAAAGAAGCAAGCACAGGCACACCGGCAGAGAATTTGATGTTTATCTGTTTTCCCACTTATCTTTGTATAATAATTGTTTGAGTATAATGCTGTTGCAAAATATTTTTCCACAAAGCATTAACTTTTGCAAGGGGGGGGAACAAGAGGTGTTTTACTTTTTGTTTGTTTGTTTGTTTTTTCCCCATGCTTAATGAATCATAAATAATTTTAATTAAATTCATAGGAAAGCATTACCCCTGTACAGAAGGTGTTCTTTCTTTAACATAATATAATAAGCAAAAAAAAAATTAAGAATATAAAATCATAAGCATTTTTCTAGATATAGTTTTCAGTATAAGTTCTATGCTCAGTTGTCAGATTTGCTTAAATCTGGTGTTAATTATGTATGGCATGGTATTCTGGCTTTCAGCATTCTAGTACCTCTGAAGCTCAGTCCTTTTACAACTCAAGAAACTTGACAAAATTTGAACTGTGTTTTCAACTACTTCTTAAACAGTATACGACAAGAGTCTGGGAGATTTTCGAGAGTTCACATTGAGAAAAAATGTAAACAGAGATGTCATACTCACGAAATATAGCTGGAGAACACAGCCGCAGAGGAATGTTAGAACATATACTCCAGTTGCCTAGAAGGTGACTTGTATAAATATCAATAGTCTCGTTAATGCTTGCTAAGATAACTCTTTCTCACTCCCCCTGCTTTTTTCTATTATATGAACCTTCTATTTCAGACGGAGTTTATTCAGATCTAGTTTATATACATTTGTTTCTTTTGGCAATAGTGCTGTACTTATCTGTTGCTTGTGGCTTTATGATACTTTACTTCATTTCCATTTCTGTAAGGATTTATGTCAGTTTTCATATTTCTTGACAAATTTTCTTGGTTATAATTAAATGTCTATTTCCCTATCACTTTAATGCTTATTTTTCCACACCTGTTTAGTTTGGTCATCTTGTATATGGATGAACAGCACGGTGTCCAGAATTTCATACAAGCTTATCTCAGCGCTCTGAACAGTACTACCCAAATTTCTTATTCTTTGCTAAAAGCACCTCTTCTGATTGTACTTTCTTTTTAATAGTGACATTATATTAGAAAAATAGAATAATCTTGCAGCCAATTACCACATATCATCTTTATTCCCCACTCTTCTTAATAACAGAGAAAGCTTAAACTTTTGCAGAAATGTTTAATAATTGTCACTATCCGTTATTAAACTTCATCTTCTTTTGTCCTCACATGTAGTACTCATGTAATTTTAAGGTCAAGCCAAGAATATGTTTAATCTAAAAAAAAAAATATGCTTACAGTGTCATTGATGCATTTCTTTATACTTTTCCACTTATTTCATTGCTAGAGAACCTTTAACATTTTTTCTTTGCAAAACCTAGTATTGTAAGGTAACTGTAAATGGAATATCTACTTGTAATCTGAAATATAGTGAAATCTCTGGATAATGCACAAGAAATTTGGATGGCAAAACACAGTATTTGAGAAACCATGTTTATAAGGGCCTGGGGAAAATATCTGTTTAGGTGCATATTAAAAAATAGTCCTTTACCTGAAATCAGAATACCAGAAAGACTGAGAAGTTTTGAATTGGTTAAACACCAATAAAATAAGTGCACATAATTTAGTCACAGAGACGTTGAAAATTCTGGATGTGGAGGCATCAGGAGTGCATATTTGGATCTCATACTATTAAAAAAAAACCAAAAGAAGTACATTAGTCCTTCTAAGCCCTCAATTTTGACAAGGTGACAGAGCTATCAAAGATGTAAAGTTTCTATAATAGCCCTGTATAATATAGTGTACAGGCTACAGACAGGATTTGTAAATAGTTTGCACTACCAACAGTAAGGAGATGCTTGTTCTGTTAACATTACAGGAAGTAGAAGTCAGAGGTTAGTGCACACTGTTTATTCATGACTGTAATTCATCTCAAGTTACAGAACCTGATGCTTGGTTAAAAAAAAAGAGAAAAGGAAAAAGAGAGTAATAAAAGAAATGGGAGTGCACATTATGGTGTGTCACAAAGAGAAATAAAGCCATGGTAAATTAAGCTTCCTTAGCTCTGCTTTTCATGTAACTTACTCATTTTTTTTCAAAACTGAATATTTTTAATTCTTGAAATGAATGATTTGACTTGTTTTTAGAAGAACATGTGTATTTCATCCTACTTAAGTTGAAACATATTTGGGTCAAACAGAAGGGAAAGGACAAACACCTACAGCTAGCATGATATAACACATCCTTCTATTGTCTTATGTAAGCATGCACATAATTTTATTACAGAACCAATAATAAGGGAGACATCCTCTTGACCGCACAATACGGTTGGAAGATTGTGTTAAAGTGATTCAATTTTCAGAGGTATACGGTCTTCTGGTAAAACTGAAAAGGATCCAATAGTTTTGAATGGTACATTTATATTTGTTATTACTACATTTTCATTTCTCTGTCTGTGGAACAAGAAAATATTACATCTATAAAATGTAACAGTCCCCATGACATACTCATTACAAAAATTTGGGGTCTCTTTGAGAAGACATACAAGGATACCAAGCAGATACGTACTAAACATTTGTTTGAAATATGTAAATTAACTGCTGCAGTCAGAAAGATGATGAAGTGTTAAGAGGAAAATCAACCATAAAAGAAGACAATTATGAAGATAAAACCATTCGATAATCCAAGTGGAAGTAAAATTTCCTGGCTAACATTCATGAGTTCATACCAGTACATGTCTGTATGTTCACGTATATCTCTATATAATTTATTTAACATTAGCATTTATTTGTTTAGTCCCAGACTGTGGTTGTGTGCTCTCTCCTCTTTCTTTTCTGCTTGAGCAATGGCCACAAGTGATGGTTTTGATGGCTACATCTGGCTTAAGTTTTACTCTGGGGAGACACATAACACAATATTTAAAGGGCCATAAATCTCGTTCAACAGCTGAGGGCTTGTTGCACGGATGTCAACCCAAAATATGACCAGTTTTCAAATATAAGTCAATCATCTTACTCCATAAATAGTGGACAGTCCAATGCCCATTGTGCAACCCTGCATGGCAGTGGGCTGCACACCAGAATCTCCCCTTGAGTAAGGACATGTCTCAAGGTTACTCCTCAAGGCTGAGAGAATCGTTATTGCACCCAAGGCTCAGGGAGTAAATTGGAATAAACACATGAAGCTTTGAAATCTCAGCTAAGTGATTGATTGTGCATATATAGTCCTTTAGGTATAAACCACTGGCCAAGTCTGGGACTAGGTATAGATCCAGCTGCAGATAAGCTCCCCTAAGAAAGGAATTTAGAACAGAAGGAGGTCTTTTCTGAGCCTCATGTCTCAACAGGAATGTTTCCCTGACAGTTTTGCCTGACCCTGTCCTCTATGCAACAAGCAATGAAGACCAACCTTGCAGCTGAATTTGGTTAAATCACTGTTGTATTTACTTACAAACTTAGTCAAATTATAGTTCTGTATCAATATTTGATACTTCTCTCTTACAAGGGAAGTGCATCACCCCATCTCTGACAGTCTTGACTTTGCTTATGGAAGTGGTGTGAGTTGCTCCAGTGTTATATCTCACAGGTTCCTGAGTTTTAAAGCTAATAGGACCTATGACGTAAGGTCTTCTGACTGTGGGTATTCAAAACTAGAACTACTGCACCTCATTACTCTGATTTTCAACTCAGCAAGGAGGATATTGATAAATCTATTGAAATCAGTGAGAACGTCTCCTTCCCACACACACAGTGTGTCCAGACCAGGTCACTTACTCAGCTCTTCAGCTTCTATGTTTTCTCTTTTCAATGACGACTGTCAATTATTTTCATAACCATTTGTGATTACACATCAATGTGATTCATTCAGGGCCAGGCAGCAAGGATATGCATGAAAATAAAACAACTAACGCTGCTGACACTGCCTCCTCTTCTTCCTCCTCACAGCTGCTCTTGTACCCACAGCGCCTTTATGCTGCTCCATTAAGACAGTAAGGGAGGCAAAGGACTGTAACAGGTGTATAAATATGAAAAGTAGCAGAGCAAAGAGCTCTTTAGCAACTTGTTTATGCAATTTGTGTAATTACTAGCTCTAGTAACCAGGAAGAGCATTCATATAAATTGGTCTTATTGCCTGCCACCCAAATATTTGTTCCACAGTGAATGACAAAGAACAGCAGAAAAGAGACTGAAACTGCAGGTAAATGTGGTACAGTAAAAAAGGCAGAGAGAAATTCACTCCGAAGTAGAGGATACCATTATGAGAACTTACTTCTCCGTAGGGTACTCTGTAATCTGTTCAGTAGCATCTAGAAAGAAACAAGTTTCAATAAGGAAATGATGAATTGAACAGCTTGTGTGGAGGAAGAATGAAGTTTTGAAGGTTTCACTGTCTTGGTACTTACTTTTTTATGCTTGAGCACTGAACAGATTGGAAAATCCCACACTGCATTTTGGACATGATTATTGATTGCGTTAAGGAATAAAAATAACTTGGATGAGGATTCTGGATAGGTCCTTTTACTGAGGTGAACAGACCTTCACTAAAGTAACCCAGCACATAGGAAGAGACTCACCTTGGTGATCTGACATTCAGATGGTAGGTATTTTTTTTTTAAATAAGGCTTGAAATTTTCCTCTGTAAGAATGAGACATGCAGACAACCTCTGGAGAGCAATTCCTGTATCCTAAGATAGGTGTTTAAGACAGGTGAGATATATAGCTCTCTGGCAGTGCTTATCTCTCTTCAGCAAATATAAAAGGAGGTACACAACTGGTTTAGATTGCATACCTGATTTAAAGACAGATAAATCCTTCTTTCAGCTTTTTTGTTAGAATTTTCATTAGAATGAAGGGTAGCTCATACATATTTTCTGTAAATAAACTCCAGCATCATGTTAGTTAAGGCAAATAAGTAACCTCAGCATTGAAAAAGATACGATTCCTGTCAGGACACAAATTTTCAAATACTTCAGCATGACAGAAGTTCCACTTTATACCTGAAGCCACTCAGCAATGTGAGTAAAGACCTACATGTTTTTGTTCTGGTTTCAGCCAAGGACAGGGTTAAATATTTTCAGCAGGTGTGAGGGGTTGGAGTTTATATCTGTGTGGGCATGGCCAAGACCCAAATTTTATTCAATACCACCTCATGTCATTGTCAGGGGTGGGGGAAAGGGGCTCTCTCACTGGTTTTCAAGAAGAAGGATGTTTCTTCTGGGGCAAGAAAGTGTAGACTAAACGGTTGGTATTGTTGTGGACTTTCTGCATAAATCTTTTCTTTGTCTTATAACTTTTGTTATTAATATTGTTACTGTTACTGTTCATTTTCTTATCTCATTGCTGTCTCCAGTAAATTGTTCTTATCTCAACACGTGATCTTTACCTTTTGTCCTTTCTGTTGGAGGGGGAGGGGAAGCAAGTGGCAGCATGGTTTTAGTGGGAGCACTAAACTGCAACATTTGTCTGTTTTCTATTTGCCAGATGCTTCTAGCCCCTCAGACACCTGAGAAATAATATGGTTTAAAATAAGGGTGGTACTTGAATTAGAAGTTTTATGTCTACTGTTCTTCCATCTTTACAATTTTAACTAGGTATCTGCAATTTTGGGAGCCTGGAGACAGAAAGAGGGAGTCATACACACAGACAAGTGAGATTGCAGGAAAATAAGGCAACAGTCCAGGAGCATCCTTCATCATCTGCTTGTTCAAACGAGTTAGTGGCCCATGACATGATATTTAGCACTGTTTCATTTGAAAGAGGACTCTAAGGCCATTAACCAGAATTGGGATTTCCAGGCATTCCCTATAGCTCAGGTGTTCTCACCTGAGTACCAGATCAAATATCATGTTGCAAATTTTCCTGTCATTTTCCTAAAAGTCAGCAAAGCGAGTACCCTCAGCTACTATTCAACACAATATGCATCTACTTAGCAAGTCTAATAAAGTTTACAGTAACTACAATCTTGAATTTGCTCTCTGAAAGTGTGACATAGGAACATGCTGAGTGTGCTCAGTTTGCCTGCACAGGTTTGGACAGTCCTGACTGCCAGATCCTGCATGATCCTTTACACAATGCATGTAGGGCATACAGCTTCTGTTTCAGTGCACATACCAACTTAGGAAGAACATGTGAACTGCTCAACTCACCTAGTATTACTTGGTTACTGCCCATATCGACATTGTCAGAATGAGGAAAGGACAAGGGGGAAGGTGGCGGAATCCAGCCTCTGCTTCTATCTGGAAGGAATCTAGCTCTTGAAAAGCAGCTCTCAACATTTAAGTCAGCTACCCTCCTCTAATTTAGGGGTTTGTGTGGGGGTTGTGGGTATTTTTCCTTCTCTCCTTTTCCCCTCTCCCTGTCAACAAAATCTGTTTCTGCTGTGCTTTCTGATCCCTAATGTTAATGTAGCATGCTGGAATCAGGCTTTCACCTTGTTTAGTTTTTGAGAGAATTATTTCCTCTTGCATTTGCTATGGATGTTAACCCTATTTCTCTTTACAGCCCTTCTGGGGCACATATCAGTTCTGTTTTGCTCCCTTTGCCAGCAGATGTTTTATACTTTCTTTTGCCTTTCAGTAATGTCACCATCATCATCAACTTCTAAATGTATAAGTCCACCAGGGACACAGTTCAGACTGACGGCACCACATATTAGTCCTGGGCCCTATCCTGCTGCTTTTACTCAGTTAAATCCTGGTTTCATTGTCTGGACTGCCTGGATTTTCTGAGGCTTCCAGTGGATGAAGGAATCTGCCTATCTGGGTGAATTTGGTGCTTACCCACACAAGTGAGGAAAAAAAGAGACTGCATTTTAAAAGCACAGCAATTACACAAGTTTAGGTATGTGGATTTGTTGGTTAATTTTTTCTGCAAAAGCTCCCTTTGCCCTTGTGTGCAGACTGCCAGAATAACATAATTTGTTGAAGACTGATCTAGACAAGATACAGATCTTTTGCGATTAAAATGATGCAGCTTCTTGAGCCCCTTTTTATGCTTAAAATGTGAAGTGGAGATAAAGATTTGTGATCAATTTAAAGTGTTCCTAATAGGGATTAAATTTAGATTCCATTAAGCAATTTTTGTAGACATCCTAAGCAGCAAATGTTTGTTGCAAACATATTAATTGAGCTTTAATTATAAGATAGATGTTTACATGATATGACTGCTAAGCTTTCTTGAAACTGTTTCTAGTATTGAACTAACATTCCAAGACATATTTATGAATGTTTTAACCCAGTAACTCAGTTATAAGATGAAGCAAGATATAATAATAAAAACAACCTAAATCTCACGTTAGGTACAAATTAAGCAGTCAGTTCATGCGAACTTTATGGCTATAGTTAATTTTTTACTTGAGTCCATCCTCTGATATGTAATCAAATCAACTTATATAAACTACAGGAGCTCTAGTACATACATCATCCAGACCTGAGTAATTATTAGCGTTGGACAGTTAACAAATATTTACTCGTAAAAAGATTTTTAGATTCACCAGCTATGTGCTAAAACATGGATAGTCATAGAGTAAAACACTGCATAGTCACTAGCCCTCTGTAGACTGCTGCTTAACCATCACATTAGATACTCTTTTTATTAAATCTTCTTGTACCAGTCTTTTTTCTTTCCTGATCAAACTGTTTTGCATGCATAACTAGTGCTGTTCCTTGTCACTCCATTTGGATCTCTGATCTAGTTCCTAACTGGTGAAATTGAGAGAAACATTTTCAAAGACTTGGTTGAATGCAAAGGTACTACTCTCTGTTTTTCAAATGAGGGTAGCAGGATAAAATTCTAGGATCCAGAGTCATGGATGACTTATAAGTATCACAAGAAAATATTAGATTACATCTCAGGAAAGTGTACAATGTGTAACGGCTGGTAGTGGTTCCTGGCACAGTGCTGACCCAAACCCTTATTCACCACAATAAGGCAAAGTTACTGCTAAAATTACACCAAGGGAGACTGCTAATTGGATTGCACTCAAATACACTGAAACATTAACTTGCTTTTATTTTTAAAGGATCTTTTGTTGTTTTTGAATTGTAATAGATTACTATCTCACAGCACTGTTATGACATTTGATTAATGTTTGTGAAGTGTTTTGAGACCCTTATTTGAAAGGCGCTAAAAACTACAAAGTATTGTTATTATTCTTTCTCTGAATTCCCCCAAGTTCCAGGTGGCTCATAACATTTTAGGGAAAGGCTGTCAGAGTAACCCCTTAGACTCCATTAAAGCAATGTATTTCATCTATTTACTGATAATTTCTACTTTATGCTTTTAGATTTTCCTACTTTCTGGTCTCTTTCCTTCAACTGAGTAATGCATGAGACAGGATGATCTGCCTGTCTGAAAATGGGTTGCTCCCAAGGCTGGGACTTTTAATCTTGACAACCTGTTGATACACTGCTTTTACAATAGCGTCTCTCAAATAAAGAAAAACAAGCAACAAAAACAAATGGCAAGTAAAATATATAGACCATGCCAGGTATCTCTCAGAGGTTTAGTATGCGCAAAAATATTTTGCTGAGAAATTCCCAGTCATACAATCAGATCTTAATTTCTTCTAGTTTGTGTGCCTCACTTTTTCTGGAAAAAAGAAAAAAAGGCAGCTGAGTTAGTTTTGCATTTCTGACGCAGAACTCGGATCAGATATTTTGTAGTCAGCCCAAGGCCATATGAAGCATGGAGAGTGGTAGTACAAAATGACTGCGCTATGTGTGCTTGTGTATTCAGATACACCATAGTCTGATATGCAATATTTAATGGAATTTGAATGCTACCTTTCTCTGCATATATTGGTAACTGAATGGCTGCTGGCAATTATTCTTCAAATAGTTCAGAATCTTTGTTTTGGAAAAGGTTTCTTATATAATCCAGTTGTTTTTCTAGCTTCTCAATGCTTCAGGATGAAAATAGAGCAGCACTCTGGCAGATATTATAAAACAGAAATACAAGCCAAATTTTTTTGATGTTCCTGTCACAGGGCTGGATAGGGTACAACAGTAGGAGAGAAACACTCAGAAGCAGTCCTGCCGCTGTCTACTGACCTGAATACAAACAAATCAGGAACCATGCCAGTGTTCCTATTTCTGCGCCCTTTCCCTCCTCCCGCAGCCCTCAGGAAAACAAAATATATATAACAAAAGAAGCAAAACCCAGAAAGTTATACAATTATAACGTGTTTTCTCCTCCTGTGGTATATTTCTTTGAGCTTTAGACTAGTAGACAGCAGTGCAGCAGCAGAGTTTTGTCACACCAAATGTCTCTATTAGTTAAAGCAAACCATACGATATGAGCAACACAGTGTGCCAGAAATCCTTACAGTCAAACAGTAAAAAAATATCCAGAGAGAAAAAAACACAAACATAAAATAGTAGGAGCGTCACTATCCTGGTTACTTTATCAAAGATGAAGGGAGGAAGAAGAAAAATGGAGGAAAAATACATTTAAGAATCCCATGTTAGATTATTCGGAAACTGTGGAAATTTTCAATTCAGTTTTTCTTTTTTTTTTTTTCTTTCTCCTTAAGTGTTTTTAGCAATTCTATTCCTTTCTACTTAGATAATGGAAACATTAAGCTTTCATTTAAAAAAACCAGTATTTATAGCACAGATGGTAATGAAGATAACCATGAAAAGATCATATGAGTATAATCCAGGACAGTGATGACTTTCATATATTGCCGACAGGTTGAAACAGTAACTCCAAAAAACCTCCTAGTCCAGTATATGATCTGGCCCATTTGTCTTAATGCCTGGTTAACCCCTGCTATATCTGAGCTGAATGACCCAAGGGCACCTCCAAACAAACAGGTCTGGATGGACAGGCCAAGTATGTTTTCATCCAGTTCCAAGGTGTGCTCAAGTCTCTTCCCTCTTGCCTTCCACATGCTATGCTCTCTACAAACTGTGACCCAGGTGTACAAGTCAGATGAGATCAGTGGTCTGCTCCAAGAAGGACTGTGATTTCAATGATTCCACGACAAGGCTGCAGAGAATGCACCTGTAGGACTTTTCAAAAACAGACTCTTAACCTTGTCTGATGTCTCTTGTTCCCAAGAGCAATGGAGTTTAATTTTTAATAAAACAGCTTTTGTCTCTTCATAATAACTTTGCACAACACAATATTTTTAGTATCATTTAGACTGTGGTTTTAAGCAGATACATGCAGATTATTTGCACAGGCAAAGTGGTTTGGTATGCCTTATACAGTAACAGAAACAGTTACAGGCATAATTATGCTGATATACACCAACAAATAGTTGTTTTTGTAGAAAAAAAAAAATTCCTTTGTGTTGAGTACATTATTTCACTAACTAAGGATGCTCCAGGAGCAACTTGGATCTCTGGGGCAATCCCTCCTGCCCTGTACTTCAGCTCTCCTTAAGCCCTGAAATGCTCAAGAAAAGAATTACAGGGATAAGCCAGGCAAAAACTTAAACCAGGACAGCTGTTGTAGAAAGATTTTAAGGGGCAAAGAACAGAGTTCATCTCTCAACAGACTTTTTTTTTTTTTTTTTTGGTAGGGATTGATCTCAGTTCTATTTCATTTCTTGCAGATTATATAGCGAATATCCTGTCCCTGAAGTAACCGGCTGTGTGGTTCATTCCCTGCAGCCCAGAGTGTTCGGACATGACCCCAAATCTCGAACTTCTCTGTCTTTATTATTTTTCATCCTATTATCTTCCTACTAACATGATCCCCACTAAGAAATTGAAAATAACAAACCAGGAAAGAAAAACACCAGACAGAGAACAAAACAAAGCAAAATAGAAAAGCACCAAACTCTCACAAGAAAACCCAGTAGAGCTGATCTTGCTGGTTCTGTGCTTTTCTCTTTCCCTGATTTTTTTTTAGCTGCCTTGTCTGGATTATAAATGCACCAGACCTTTTATTCTGCTTGGACAGAGCACAGAACAATAGGTTTTCTTTGATTCCTAAGAACTTTGATAGTTAGGGTGATAAAACAGGAACATATAAAACTCCTTCACTGATAATCCTCTGATAAAGAACGTTACTCCGATTTGACAGTCCCAACAATTTAGCCTTTTATGCATTTATTTTTATGCACTAAAAAAAACCAAAAACCAAACTATTACAGTTCCAGCTCCACATTTGCAAATACAGCAGCTGAATGTTATAATAAATAGCCAAACCTTTCCCCTCAAAACCTGGATGTAACTGGGAAGCCAAAAGTTCTGGCTTCTCCCTAGCAGTTTCACAATACAATGATGTGCTGTCAGTACAAATATCTAACTTCAGACAATCTGGGAATGGCATAAACTGAGCTTAACTTCACAGAAAGGTGACAGCATGTGGAAAACTGTGTTCATTTTGGTGTTTATGTATTAGCTATCATGTATATGTTAACACATACAAAAGCATATATTTCTGTATATATAAAGAGACCTAAAAAAGCATATGTAGAAGAAAGTACTAAAGTTCAGATACATACCCACATATATATAAACATATGTGAACATATGCTTAATGCACTTATACATATGGATAAATACTCTGCACTGTTTTATATTTGACTTTATAAACTTGCTGCTTAAACTTGTCGTGGAATTGGACTTTATTTTGGAAAGGAAGCTACTACTCTTGTCAGAAAAGGTAATGCTCTCATACTACTGTAAGATGCCGAGTTCAGGTTGCAATAGCTGAGCTCAGAAAAATAACAACAGGAACACAACACCCTGTAATAAAATACTATTTTGACCACCAACTCTGTAGGAATGAATTGTGAACCTGACCTCATTTGTTCAATTTTAAAGCAAATAAAAAAATAAATAAACACATAAATATGACAGTGGCTCATAAAGCAAATTAAATGTTAAATAGGATTGGTGTACACTGGTTTTTTTATGGTGACTTGATTCCCTCAAGTAGCGGTGACCTCCATGTTTAGCTATTTGGTGTAACTTTGCACAAAAAGTATGTTTGCTCTTGAGAAAGATAACAAAACTGTTTCCTCCAATAGCAACTTATTTTTATACAGCTTACATTATAAGCCAAATCTAATCTGACAATGTCCCTGTAAACCTTCTCTGAAGAACTGAAATACAGATTATAGTTAGAATCCAGGGGGGTTGAGGGATATGAAGAAGGTATTAGGATTTTCACTTTTCATCTTTGTTTTAGAATCACTCTCTTGACAAAGTCTGTGTGAACTCTCTTTAGATGCTTCAACATATTTGTCAGACCACTGCACAGCAATGCAGAGCATATTAATTCTTGGCACAAGTGTTTTGTCTCCAAGGAACATCAGGGCACCTTCTGTCCTGTAATTAAACTGAACCTGCTCTTGGATCTGTTTATCCAAGCTTGTGCCATCATCTGACTGAAAATCCCGTGGCAATGTAGTGCTGCAATGAATCATCTAAGTAGATGCTGTGATGAGGCGTGATCCAAGCAGGAGTGCAGGTTTGGTTTAATCCGGGCACCAAAGACAGAGTACACGGCAGCACTTGTCCCACCAGCATTTTAGTGCTGCTGTCACCAAGGCACAGAGCAGGGGTGAGGTGGAGTGTGATGTAGCCATTCACAGTACAAAGTTATGCACCTTTTTACATGTGAGACTGTTTCTAAGGGCCGCACAAGCAGGCTGGGCAGTTTAAATTTCTCCAGAAGACCTTTATTGGTATAAGGCTGGGAATAGATGTTAATGCAGGTAAGAAGAGAGGAACTATACACCTTTGTAAGAGATTAATCAGTTTTGGGAAAAGACAGTGTCCATCTCCTTCAAGAGAAAGATTTTTTTTCCTGTATTTTGGAAAAAAAAAGAAAGCAAGCTACAAATTATCTGTTATTTGGACATTCTGCCTCACAGCATCCCTTCTCTTTATTCAAATCCACCACTGGATCTCCAGGATTGAGGGATCTCTTTCTAGTTCAAGAACATAGTGTTTTAAAATTTTTTCTGATACAGAGAGTGATTGCATTAATAGTGAATGATCCATTCAACACAATATGTCTTAGAATTTAATTCAACATTCAGGAAATCAGATGTATTTGAGGAGCAGAATTTAAACATATGATTGACTTCAGGCCTCTGCTTAAGTCAATAAACTTTAATGAGACAAAGTTTAATGGCTTTCTTCAATCAGGGCAAAGGTAGTCTGTGTTGAGGGCTTACAGCTTTAAGCCTAGACACCAACATTATTTTAAGATTTAAATATCCATTTTAAATACAGCAGTATTTAAATAGGCTTTCAGAAACAATGCATCCTATAATATATGAATATTGATGCTTTAAATTATGCAACCAAAAAAATCAGATATTTAAAAGGGCTGAAATAACACTCACATTAGTATATTGTGTCCAATCTTGAGTATAAAGTAAAAAATCCAAACCTGCTGAACTGAAATTTACGATAATAGGTTTTAAAACCATTAGTTTACATATTTTTCACCTTCTTTCTCTTTCTGCACTGACTACACTTCTTTTCCAAGCAACTTTAGTTGCTTGAGCCCAAGACAACTTGTATTTATGTAGAATAGGAAAAAGAATCTTAACCTCTCATAATGTATTCAAATGAGAAATTCACTAGTTTTCAATTTTATTTTTCTCTGAAAACTGAGTACATTATTAAGACCTGGGAGGACAAACGGACTTTCTGATACTGATTGTTTTTAAGGCCTGTTTTTTTTTTTTTTTTTAAATCTAATTTTCTCTGCACGTTTTCATTCACCAATAAAAATGCCATGCACAAATAGGAAGTGCTCTTAATTTGTTCAGGACCTCTGTAATTTATGAAAAGATAGAAACTGTTTTTAAATGCAAAACTTAACTTTAGCTATAGCTTTGTGAATGGCATATTCATAGTAAAATTCAATTTATTATTTATTTATTAACTGTAATTTTATTTTTATTGCATTCCAGCTCTTTCACAGATATTCACACTACTTAAACACTCCTTTCCCAAAGGGACCTCCTCAAACAGATCTAATGTGACAGCACTCGACTCCTGTCCCCTTTCCTCAAACTTTGCACTGATTTTGCAGAGCAGTTTGGGACTCATGGAGAGGGCAGCCCTGGCCACGCTGTTCAGAGACACAAGAACCACAGTATCTCCTTTTTCTACTTCTTCTCTTTAAGGTTTGGTGCAGTGTTTTGGAGCCATACCAAAAACACAGCCCTGATGAAACAGTGCAGCACCTTTCCCCAGCACTTCTTGTTGTTAAATGAAATGGAGCATGGCATCTGGGGAGGTGGAAAGCTTTGCTGACTGTTTTATCCTTAAAGCACCAAAGGCTTTAAAAAAAAGTGCCTTGTTTTGTTTAAACTTGCAAGATGGACATTATTTTTTCTGAAATGTACTAAAATAAAATCTCCAGCTGAGCTGCAATTTCAGTAAGCTATCTGGCCTACTCCCTATGCCCCTTATGCAACTAAGCTTAAGCATCTTAATGAACTTTAATGTTAACCTAAATGCTTAAAGAAAACAATGCATATGGAATAGCCAGAACCAGAATAAAAGCTTTCAAAACAAAGTACATTTTTTTGCTTTTGTCTGCAAACACTCTATATAGTTTACAGGCAAATTACAGGTATATATAGGCTACAAGCAAATAGGGCCTTTCAACATGCTATATGTCTGCAAAAACAATTGCTCACCTAGGGAAAACTCATTACTGGTAAACAATCCCGTTTTAAGATCTCTAGGGAGGCAAACTATCTAGAAACAATACCTAGGTAATAGCTACCTATTTATCTGCTGTACTGGAAACATGCTTGCTGGCTTTTTTTTTTTTTTTTCCCAGTGCACTTTCTATCTGAGCTTCATAGTTAGGTTAATTAGGAGTTAGACACATTACAAATTAAACTCTGAAGCTGTTTCGAACTTTCAGATTCCCACGGTCCAGGCAAGTTTGTCTACATACGCTCTGTTTCCATTCTTCAAATGTCCTTTAGAGAAGGTTAAGATTTTCCAGTTGGCAATAGAGCATGTGGTTGGACAGTTTCACTCTTCAGTGTCCTGGGGTATAATATTTTGAGAATGAAGATTTTCGAAATTTCTTATATTTTAATTCTAATGACTTCTGCTTTCAGTTTGCTGGAATTAGTTTTTTTCTGATCTGTGACCTTTAACATATTTCCTGATTTTACAGTGTAGCAAAATGCAAGCGTGGAAAAATATTTTTTAATGTTGTTTTTTTAAGGGTTTTTGAAGCTAAATAAGGCCAATATGGAACACTCACAGTAAATTATTTCTGTTTTAATGCTCCATTGTTTCAATAATTTAATCAGTAATAATGGTGTATACCTAATTATTACGCTACAGAGAAAAGAAAGGTTAAAAAAAAAGAGGGTCAAAGTTAAAATGTAATTAAAAACACAAGAGGAAAAAAAAACTTTCTTTGCAAGACAACAAATCTACAAACAGAAGAAAAATTACAAGCTATGGTTAGAGATTCCTCAGTCAATTTGATATCTGTTTAAGACAATATTTCTAAGCATACAATTTAAGGTTATTTATTGCCATCATATCCAGTATCTTGTGTATATCTATGCATGACAAATGTAAAATTTTTACGCCTGTAGATGATACCCATACTTAACTACCTAAGAACCAAGCAAGAAAAATGAGTACTCATAATACACTACATCTCATTTTCTCTAATTTTTTTTGTGAACACTGAATAATTTCATACTTTGTATTTTAACTCAAGCTTCACTCCTGAGTTAAAGGTGCTTTGTAAGTGGCTAGTGATAATCAGTATTTTATTTAAACCCACCTTGTAGCTGTAATTGTAAAGGAACCCTTTTTCTTTAAATGTATATACATGAAAATAATAAGAGTTGATCCGCACGCTGCAGGCAAGCTTGACATAACTATGAATTGTAGCAGAGCTGAAACCTAGACCTAGCAAAATGTATTCATACAGTTCTGTCTAAATATTACACCCAATCCAAGGCTTCTCAAAATTACAAATTTAGTTTTTCTTTCAGCACTCCTTCTCTTTTTCAGGCTCAGTCTTTTCCCGTTCCATCTTTAAATGTCTGTGGGAAAAAGATGAACTTATCAAGTTTATGAAAGTCTTCAAAGTAAACTACAAATAATTAAGCAGACACAAATATTCACACATACACATGAATAACACAAAGAGAAGTAGAAAAGTATTAGGAAATCAAATGAATCTTTATTTAACGGATTAAAACAAGGACATTGCAGTCCTTGCCTTAGGTAATATGCTTAGTTCAGCATGTCAGTCATCAGAAAATTCATCAAGTTTTGGTGTTTGAAATAGGCTAAGTGATTAAGAAGAATAAGAGTCTGTTTGATTTCTAAAGTGTATTTTCCAGGTAGCTCAGGGATCAGAATGGAGCAATCTTCCCTCAGAACTGCAGAGACAACAGGAAAGCTTATCACCCTGTCTCCTTCTACATGGGGTGCCTCTTTCAAGTAAGATAAAGCTAATCAAAGCCTCAAGCATTTGTGGCAGGAGACAGCGCATTAAACATACAGAAACCACTAGGTGGTCTTGTCTTTGTAAGCAGAAATTATTTGATGTGTGCCTTTATATTTTAATTGAAATAAAATGCAGAGATACTGCATGAAGCAAAGAGCAAGATCACTGTCATGAATGAATCAAATTGTGTGTGGTCTTAGATGCATGTCTGAAATTGATAAATATTAGATAGAGAATTTTTCACTTTTGCTTCTCTCTGTCCTTGCTATTTAAAATGAAGCTATTTCAGTATCGATAAATAAATGTGTTCCCCAAGGCGTAAGCAATTGTCATTCACCTCCACTACACTGTCCGCTATCACCATGGATTGGCTGACCGCATAATTCTGATTTTGAAATCTGAGTTTCAAGAAGCGATATTAAGCTGCTTTCAGTTGTCATAGAAATTGCATTTCTGAAAGAGACAAGTAGGTTTCAGATTCCTAAATAGTGCTACAACAGGAGCATTTTAGAAACTATAATGGAGCTATAGGACTCAGTATTCACAACTGTCGAATTAGAATGATCACATCATTTATGAAAACACACACCTAGATGTCCTTGACCATTTATGACAGCAGTAATGAGAGCAAAAACAGCCAACCTCAATTTAAACATGAATAAATATGAACCTTCCTGACATTAGCTGTCCTTCCTTTGACAGTTTCACTATATACTAACTAAAGAAAACACACCACTATTCCAGAACAGATTTCATCTTAAAAAAACAATCAAGCTCTTTATTGTCAGCACAGAAGAGCTAAAGATGCTATAAAATAATAAAACACTTTTATTTCTTTCTGCATTTCAGCAATTGGAAATAGTATTGAAGCTGGCTGATGCAGCAGGGCTTGCAACCATACTTTTGATTAATATTGCCAAACTGGCAATTGTGTTACATACTTACCTACAGCAACCATATATTTAATACAGACTAAGATTTGTGCTGGCATGTGCATAATCAGTCAAATTTATATTGCATATATAGCTATCACAGAGGGAAAAGAGACACCAGAGTCCAGTTCAGTGCACCTGGAGTCTGGACTATTGTCTGTGAGGGTCTGCCTTTCTCCATTGTCTCTAAATAAGTCATTTAGGAGACTTACCTATTTGCACAGCCATCTATAGTTATGCGGTTTGAACTGTGTTTTCTTTCACTGCAAACACACACTTAAAGGACTGGTTTTACACATCTCTTTTTATCTGTGTTTCTTGGGTCATTTGGAGACCTTGTCCAATTTCACACGGCATATTGCATTGATATGTGTTAATTAGAGGTAAGCCCCCAGGTCTGTTTGAATATTCATTCACTGACAAGAAATTTTAGGGAGAAATATGCCACTTTTCCTACTTCTTAAGTTCTCCATTGAATTAATGGCTTCAACATTACCCTAACAGTGTGTTATTTCTGACAGCATCAAACACTAAAGTTGCTGATGAGGTAAAGTCTCACTCAAACCAAACTCCCCCTTCTTTGTCATCGCACACTGAACTTACAGCCTATGCACTCAGGTCCCTAAGACCTTTACAGTATGCCAGAGTAAGACTGTTCTTTGGAGGCACAGCACCTTGGAAAATAACCCCATATTTTGACTTGTTTTCCTCTTTCCTTTTCTCCAAAATGTGTTTGGTGTTCCATCGGCACAGAATCTGTTCATCCACAAGAATCTAATTTGAGAAACGAAGAGTTGTAGCCCCAACTCTGTCTTTCCTCCAGCTCATATTTACATTCTTCTGAAGCAGTAGACTTGAATGACCATTTCCAGAAATCTGCTGCCCTTCCCTGTGGCCATGCTCATGGGTAGTTTTCATGGCTTCTCATGACAGGGAGTCTTTAAATCTTCAGTTTCTTCTAAACATCGTTTTCCAGTGGAAGTTGCACTGGGTCAAGCTTTGCATATCAATAACAGCTATTAACTTTCCATCACAGCTCTATGCTCACATCTACCTTCTACAGGTTCAACCAGCTGCCACTTCCTCTCCACTACGTCACAAATTCAAGTAATTCTAAATAATGATTCTAACAGTGGAAACGCAAACAGGCCTGTGATACACTTTAGTTCTGCTTTCTAAAGAGCTCTGCTATATGGTTTGCACTGTTAGGTGGTTGTGTCCAAAACATACACACAGTCCTCTTGTTTATTAATGCTTTTTTATCATCCAATATTGGAGTTTAGATTTCTGGATTATGGAGCTAATTTCCGTCTTCTTCCTAAAATGAAACTAAACTAATTCCCATATTTTTGAATGGATGTTTGCCCTTGTACGGTCTTAATAGTTTCTTAAAGACTCACCAAACTTTAAAGCTGAGGGTTTTTTCCTGTGTTTTGGGGTCTTTTTCTCTTGTCTTTTTTTTTCTTCTGGCAAGGCAAACAAGACTGTGCAATCAGCTTAGCATATAATACATTCACTTCTGAAATAATTGATGTATATCAACTTTATACATAAAACATGACAAAAGCCCATCAGCTATACTTTGCAGTCAGGAGATTAAAAATAAAAAATATTGTTAAAAAGTTGATTGGCAAAAATGTCCTAGTTATTCAACTAGTTTGCATCAGTGTCTTTTCAATGACAACTAAGCTCTTTAAAAAGTCTTATTCTGTTTGATAAAAAGTCTCTTTAAAGAGGAGCTTGAATTTACACTTCCAAAATCTGTTTTTGAACTTTTAAAACGTTTGCTCATTTGAAACATTGCATCTAATCTAGTAAGACATATAAGCTAAGCAAACAACTTATAGAATAATAAATGTACATCAGAAAATCAAAATACCATCTTAGCACTGACATTAAAAAAATATTTTTTTCTAAATTCATGAAATAAGGATTGTAGAGTGCAGACGACTTATGAATGTGCATGTGTGTATATTTAATCCTGCCGTGATTTACAAATGATGAGCAATACTACACAATTTAACCTATCAGAATTATTGAGCAAAGACATGAAGGAGCATTCTAATCAGTACGCACAGGAATAGTACAATCAATTTCTTAGTTATAGAATTAGTATCAGTATGGCAACATTGATAGAAACTAAAAACATACTGTTCTACAGACCTGTGCTTGTCTTGCATCCAGCTGGTAAATTGCATCTTTTTCCTTGTGCTTAAAACTAATAACACAAGAAATAATACAAGCATATTTCAGAATACTTCACGATATCACCTTCATGATATACAAATAATATCTAAAATGTCTTCTTCTCTGAATCCTAAAGAACTCATTATTCTTATGTGCATCTAGAGGTTAAGTAAAAGTGAATGTAAAAGTTGAATCTTACAGCAGTTCTTAGAAATGTGCACACATCCTTGAAATGATACATTTGAGGTGAGATAGATGAACAAGAGCTAGAACTAGTTGGAATATAGTGTAAGTCATTCTTTGCTTGAGAACTAATAAAATAACTGACTATGAAACCAAACTGACACTTGGCACTTCAGTTTCTGAAGATAATAGAATCATGATAACCCAACAAACTTATCAAACACGAATTTCAGTTTAGGTTCCCGAATATCCAAAATATGTTCAGACAATTAAAAAGGATCAGAGAAACATAGATCTAAACCATGAGACTAAAAGTATTATTCAGATGCTCCTTGAACTCCAGTAGGCTTGCTGCCATATCCACGTTCCTGGGAAGCCTTTTGCAGTGATCACTCATCCTCTCAGTGGAAAACCTTTTCTTAATGACCAGCCTGAACTTCCCTTGGCACAGCTTCATTCCATTTCGTTGTGTCCTACCACTGGTCACCAGATGGAGGAAAGCAGCCCCTCTATATATTTTTATTGTTATTATTATTATTATTGTTGTTGTTGTTGTTGTTGTTACTACTATTGCTGTCGCAACCACACAACCACTAGGTCATACAACACAATTGTGTACAATTTCTGCAGTAAAATACAATACAGAGGGAAGAAGGGAGGAAAGACTATACACGTAAAAATTTTTTCCTTTTCCAGTCTCTTTTTCAGTCTTTTCCTACATTAATTGGTATTAACCGCTGAGAGGGGGGTACTTAGATCTGTCACTCCACCATGCTGCTAGATAACTAATTAATACTAATGGTGAAGCTGTGAACTCATCAGTCTAAGCTATTAAAATTAAAACATCATGAGCTATCACACCCTGAAAAATGAATAAAACACATTTATTATCAATGAGAAAGCCAGAGCTGATCCTCCCTTTCTGATTCCTAAGGAAGGCGGCAGTGTTGGATTTAATTTATCACAAGAAATAGGACTTCTTCATGTGTACTGTAATCTATGGCTGGATCTCCTCTTTCACCAGCCCGAAGTCCAAAGGAAATGGTAGGAGAATATATTTTATTAAAAATATAGTAATTATCACTGCTAATAATTCTGAGATCTCAAAAAAACAGAAAAAAAATTGTGATCTCTAGAGTGACATTGACGCAGGTGCAGCTGAAGCACAGTGAGAACAGCCTAAGGAAGGACCTTTTTTGGTGCTGTTTTTAAGGAAAACATCTGGGTTTTGTCATGTAGCAAAAAAAGCAATGAATTAGGGAAGAACGATTGCTAAAAGTAATCACTTAACTGCCATTTTCGAGATGAGGAAATCAATCTAGCTGTTTGGATCTCTTATTTAGTCCAGTCTAGAGAGTCTGACAAATGTAGCACGAGTGAAATGTCTCCTGTCCAATGCTTGTCCCTTTGTCCAGCTTACCAATGGACTCAAAATTTAAACCCCAGTGATGTCAGTGTCAGTCTTCTTTATTTTAGCCTTTGCATATATAGAGTTATGACTACATTCAAAAGCAGGGCGAGCGCAGAATGTGCATGTTTTGAAAACCCTGCAACTTTCACAGTGGCAGATAAACAATCAAATATCTGAGAGGGAACACTGTGGGGCCAGGGCGTGCTTATGACAGGAGATTTCTGCCCTATGAAAAATTTCAGGTAATCAATTCAGGTCATGGAACATGGTGCCACCTGGAAGCTGGGTATATTCACACTGCTGTACTCTGAGAATTGCAATTTATTTGATAAATGTCCACAAGGTCCACAGAAATCAAACGACACTCATAAATCTAAACAGGAGGTGATAAAAACACAAAGCTCAGCTTTTAGTAAGCAGGGACTTCCATCTGGTAGTTCTTCTGGTGACATTACAGGTGTATGTAGCGGAGGCATTTATGGATGCACAATTTTACTGTCCTCAGGATTTCCTCCCTGTGGATACATCTATTAATTCAGAACATAGCAAACCAACAGAAATTTGCACCAAATAATTTATCAAAAGGATAACACTTTGACAGCACTGAAGATGCACTAGCAAAATGAGTGTGAATACAAATGCACAGGTAGACCTGGACATTATACTCTGTAAGACCTGTGGCTTTGTTCAATCTGCTGCGAATATGTTCTTGTATGGTCCTGTTTCATTGAAATGTATGCCATATATTCAAGTTGCATGGCCAGAGGGATCTGTACAGTGCTCAGGTGCTGATTTACAGAAGTTTCAGTTGCAACTTAAAACAGTAGTCACATTCTGATGTAGCCTCAAGCATGTCAAAAACCGATGGCAGGAAAGATCTCGTAACAAAAGGATACTTGGTGGTAAGGAGTTCATTTCACTTTATCTTCACAAAAACTCAAACAGGCATGGATCAGGGGATCAGAATTTCTGAATATATATGGGAAAAAATAAATACAACTTTTAAAAGAAAACAAAAAGAAAAAAGTAAACAATCTGTTTCACACAGCTTTATTTTGTGGTACAAAATTTTACTGATGGTGGCTTATTTTAGATACATTTCTTGTGTTAAAATAAGAACCAGTCCTAATACCACTTTTCAAATCAAATTTGATGACTATCACAATAGAAATAGAGAACTTTTTCAAATCAGTCTTTTTGAGTCTCTTTATTAAAAATGACTATTCTGAATAATAACATACTTTGTGTGATATTGAAGCTATTCACAGAAATGAAAATGAAAGGGAGGAACCTGAATATTAATATATTCTACATTTTTTTACAGTCTTTCAAACGACAAGTGGTAAATTAGATTACTTTTACTTATAGACATCAAAGAACACAGTCTCTCAGAAAATCTCTGAAAAATGATATTACAAGCACTAGTTATTCTGCACAGTCCCAGTAGAAGAGCAAGATACAAAATGATGTCACTGCACTGTGAAAGATCTAAGCAAGCATAAAACAGGTTCAGAACATGCTGAAGTTCTCTATCACAGGTATCTAATTAATTGTCTCCATCAACCCCTGAAAAGAGACCTTTCCCATTAGCACAGACTAACCCTGTCTCTGAGAAAAGAGACAGATTCATTTCCGATTTTCACCAGAGCATCTCAAAGCTCTGACCAGAACTAAACTTACTAGACACAAACATTTCAGTGTTTAAGTTAGACTGACAATCCCCTCAAGTTAGTTAGCAAGTAACTGTGCTCCCTAGTGTTGGCCAAAAATAGGAGACAGCCTGGTTCTGAAAAACAGTATATGTATAAAAATATTTTTATTTTACTTAGATGTTCTGAAAGCATTGTTCAGAAATTATTACACTTAAAAATGTTACTACCATGCTGAAATATTATAGTATCAGTCCATTATCCTAAATTATATAACTTCCAAGATAACTTTGTGAACACACAGTGATGATGTAAGTCCAAAGTCTACATTTGCATGTACTGCCATATGTATTTCAATAACACTATGCCCTTCAAATCAGTGAGTAAAATATTTATGATATCACTACACTGCATTTTTTTCCTAAATTATTTAAATTTATAACATAAGTAAGAAAAAAAAGTCCTAACAACCGCGTGTAATTAACAATTTAACAAAATCTATATTTGGCATTCTTGGCTGAAGTACACAGTTTACACATAACAGTGAATTTTGTTCAGGACACATGGGAGCTTTCCATCCCATTGTTTGATTAGTCCTACTCTTTGGCCTTAATTCATCAAATATTGGAACAATTTGCAGTTTTTCTCTGTCAGGTCCTTTTCAGAGTTGTTTGAAGCCAAGGGAATAATGTCTACTGAGTTTACACCAGTCCCTAAATATAGCTAGTTTCTGCATGTACCTTTTCTTACGCCACACAGAGGAAAGACATAAGAAAATTACATGATGTAATTGCAAATGTTACAATTAATACAAATACTGTAAACGTTGCTGACTTTAAGCCACTAAATTGTTTATAGAACAAACAAAAAGAGAATTAATCGAGGAACTATATCCGAACTTCAATCCCATTCTGGAGCTCAGTGATGGCTAACATGCAGCCTGTTGTTTGCAGCCAGAATAGGAGCCCTCCTGTTTGAAGTTGTGTTTTCCTCACGTGCCAAGTAGGCAAGATATTTCCTGCTGAATTAACTTCCTACAAGATAGATCAAAAACTGTCAGGAGTCCTGGGAAGGCAATTCAGAATGTCTGTCTCCATAAAGGAAATAATCTCTCTGAAGTTTCCTAAGAGCTCTTCAGTTTGTTTAATCTTGTCAACCATGCTTCCTCTTTAGTCCGTGAGGAGATAAATCCCAATCACAATGTAGAAGATGGCAATTAAGAGTTCCTCTCTACCTGATGGAGAAAAACGTTATTCCAAAGCCAAAGGAGAGGTTTGAAATAATTAAGGTGTCTCTCGAGGTTCATTTTCTTTTGACTCCAGAGAGATTCCAAAATACTGAGGTGGAAAACTAAAATCTTCTTTATTAACTTAGAGGAGGAGTATATAGTTCTGACACAAAATATGCCCAGTAGCAGAATGTCCATATCCTAGATCTGAAGCTTCTGATTTCTTAACATGTTTTCTGCACTTGTACAATCACTAACCATACTCTGACTTAGCTATCTCCATTACAAAACAAGGACCAAAACACTGTTTTACTGAGGTTAATGTATCTGGGTTCTTAGTTCAAGGTCCATGGAATGAAGTCCATGGGCTTTTGGTGAGTAACGAACATGGCTTCAGACCTCATGGCTCAAGTCAAATTTGGGGCCGTAAACACTGCTGATAAGCAAAGGTCTAATGATCAAATTTTCTCCCTTCTTTCAGCCATGTTTCCTCACCGTATGCCATTTCTGGTAACTCTAGTGACATAGTACCCTCAAAAAAATAGGACAAAAATGAAATAAAAAATTAGATTCAGTATGTAAGAAAATATTCCAGGTGTGGACGTTTTTCTACAGATTTCTTGTTTTTCTTTCTGAATTTTGTAGTACTAGCATACAAAACATGATATTGTCAAAAAAGGATCTGAGAGTGCTGGATGACAGCCGTCTGAACACGAGCCAGCCTGTGCCCAGCTAAGCAGTTTTAGAACCACTAGAAAATGACCTCCTCTCCGCGTCATTTACTCTTAGCTTTCACTTCTCTCTACATTACTCTGGGCAACCAAATTTTGCTACCAGCGTGGTCAGGTCACTAAAGCGTTAAGATAAACTTCGCAAGTTCTGCATTCTTTACTTCTGTGACTACTATGGACAAAAACTTCAACTTACGATTACCACAATGCATATCTCATTCACCTAGCCAAGTTAGATATGTGAGAAGACCATCAAGTACCCTTCATTCTGATCAGGTAAGTTCTGAGAAGGCTTTCTAGTAAATCTTTTCTTACCATTTGTTTTAAGGTACTCATTGTGTGTATATGCATGTGTGAGTAGCAGTTTGATATTTAAATGAATAATAATATTGTATACAAATGAACGCAATTTTGTCTATGTTTTATTTTTTAATTAAATTATATTAAAATATCTCAATCTCTGAGCTGAGTAAGCTCCAATGGATCTGTCATGGTCTATTATGCTCCAAAGTAGCCATTAGGGCCTTTTATGTCAATTATCTTACACATCCATAACAGATTGAGGGTTTTTTGGCTTCTTTTTTTTTTTAATATTAACATTAAAATAAAGCCAAGAAGGGTCTGGACCACTCATGGTATTTAAATGCAGCAGAGAACCATTCATTTGGAGGTTACTCACTGAAATCTAACTTGGGTCACAGGTAGTTGAAAAATTCTGTTCAGTGATGCGCATAAAGGGGGCTTAGTGTCTCAAAAAAATCAAATATGATGCATGGAATTTCATGGAAATTCTGAAAATTACTTCAATGGTTACAGAATTAGGTCCTTACTTTAGTTTCCAACATTTCATGTTGCAGCTGGACAAATACTATTGAAGTTGAAACTAATTTGCTGTCCTCACCAGATGAGTGCAAACGTAGTCACAGATCCAGTGAACTTCTCAAGAATTCTGGTGAAATTTCACAGCTTTCACCATATTTTTTTAGTTGCTACACTACTTTGTATCATTTGTATCATGGTTTGCTTATGTTAAAAAAAAAAAAAAAGAAAGCAGAATGAGAGAAAGAATATAGAAAGGTGAAAATAATGATAAGAAGTATGGGACTTCTTCTGTATGAGAAGGGTTTAAAAAATTACTTTTCACCATTAGAAAGTATAACCGAAATGAGCTCTATAAACCATAAAGTAAATTAGTGTTCTTTTTCCAGTGAATTGTGGTTTACTCTGTGGAACTCAAACACAAAGCAAGTTGAAAGCACAAGGGTTCACATGGAAACATGCAAATTTGAATTCACTAATCTAGAAATTAGTAATCTGAACACAACTAGACCTTCAGGATATCCAAAACACCTTAATGCCAGAAGTTGGAGAAGTGTTCTTCAGATAGCTACTACTAGTCTTTTGAAACAGAGGGTCATTGAATAGAATAAATTTCAGGTTTGTGACTCATAAGTTCTTGTAACTGTGCTGGCACAAGTGAGGGCATAATCTCACCTCTAATCTTCCTTTCATGCCAGTTGTTAGCCTGGCTTCCACATCACTGTGGAATTACTAAATTACTGAACTCCCAGTTATAAGAAAAATTAAGGCAAGAAAATGTGAGGAGAGGAAATGCAAGGTGAGGATACATGTCAGCCTTCACATCTCAGAAACTTGTATCTTTTAAAACTGTCTCTACAAAAAGAAAAAAAGAAAAACCCAAAAAATCAATCAAATAAATGAACAATAACCCCAAAAATGTTCCAGGGTACTTTTCATCTCATCCAAAAGTAAACATGTAAAACTGATGAGAGGAATCATGACCTGAAAAGAAATACTTTTCTCATTGAATATAATATTAGCTTGATTTAACTGGCTAAGCCAGAAATAGTTCAGCTGGGAGCTTTAAGATGCCCAGGACATTTTCATTAAGGTACACACGCATGATACAATACATGCAGAATATTCATGACCTTTATCATGAGTCATGTAGATACAACAAACAAATACATCAACATATGCACAATTGAATTGACCTTAGAACATCCAAATAGACAGGTTAGGAGTGATATTCAGACCCCTAAATGAAGGCATATAGTGGCATTTATTCGTATTGTGCTATACCAGACCTGATGCTCAGCTTTCGTACCAGAGTGCATGTGTCTCCGTAACTTCTGTGCCCTACCTGGGTGGCCTGTGTAAGCCTTCAACATCCTAAAAGACCTCCAGTGGAACTAAGTTCCTGTATTTAGGCAACTGAATCTTGCCCGGGACGTCAGCATGCATATCGGAAATGTCTAAATTTAGATTAAGTGAATCCAAGCACTAACGATTAAGGATGAGTGAAATAACTCCATGTTTTGAGTCACTGATCATGCATCTCTTATGTCAGTCTCCAAGGTTTTATAAAGATAATGCATGTAGCAGTCCTGTCTAGTAAGACAAAATCTTTTCAATGAAATCCTATCCCATTAACATCAACAGCAAACCTCCCCTAGCTTTTAGTAGGTTGCGCTTTCTCTAGTTATCAAACCAGGCACAAGAGAACAAGCAAAACACCTCAAATGCAGCTTTTCCTCTCCACACATCTTGTTTTGGGAAGACAACCTAATATTGTTAGATAAGCAGGTCACTCATGTTCACTTGTTACTTGTGCAGCACTAAATTAGCAATAGAAACACTGTGAATATTTTGTGAGAATGGAAATTGTCCTTCAAAACAGTCAGATAACAGGGACATGGAAATTTAAACACCCTATAGAAGGATACATCTATCCCGTTAATTATTGTAGTAAAATCCTCTTTTTTGACAACCATCCTTGGAGAAATAGTGTAGTTGATGGTGAAATCATTGTTAAGTCTTTTATGCAGGTGAACACAAAGATTGCAGCTATACTCGACTCTTGGCTTAAGAGAAAAGGGTTCTTGTCTTTCCCCCAGACATCTTTGAGAGTAAAACATAGTATTGCCGTTTGTGTTTCATTTAATGCTGAAAATTTCCTTTCTTTTGCTTGCACATAGTATAATGCGACAATTATGTGACACATTAAAAAAAAAAATTATGACAAAGCTTGCACTGTATCCAAATGTGAAGAGATCTGCAGTCATTTCAAATGGAAACCTGCTATTAGCTTACACAATGGATTCCCCAGCTGAAAAGAAGACATAAATTGGAGTGAATCAAGCATTCACCGCCAGCAGATCTGCTGCTTGTGTTCACTGATGAGATGTAAATGTGCTTAGCAAGAGTATAGCATCAGAAGAGGACCATGAAATTATAATATAGTGACTGTAATGAGAATGGGTTAATTTGTAGTATTTCTTATTCTAATTATGGTATTTGACACATGGGAACAAAATCATTTTCAGCCATTTTCTTTTCTTGTTACTATCCCTTATTACAAGAATGAGAAACAAGAGCAATCTGCATGTTTTTTCTACTCTGTGAAATATTGTAGCACGCTGCACTATTTTGACCCTTTCAATATTCTGCATAGGCAATTTGAGAGAAGACAGTCCAGTTATGGTCTCAGCAAAGAGCATTTAATGAATCCAGGAAAAGTATAATTTGTATGGAAATAGCCTGAATTATTTTTTTAAGTGCACAAGAATGTAAGGGGGGAAAAATAACAACAAGCCAGCAACAAAACCCAAAACCTAGAAAACAGAAGCAGCACAGCATTTCTCTATCACACTGATTTTATGAGAATTAAAATGTGTATGAACTTATCCTATTCGCAGAGTGATGGAATGCTAGTTTCATCTTGTAATGTGTAAATTATCTATGGAGACATATTCTCTTTGTAAGAGAGATGTCCAGCTGGTGAAAAATATCCTGTTCCACACAATTCAGATATTAATGCATTATTTTGACAGGAAATAAGTATATAGAGGTTAAGATACTTGCCACTAAAACTAAATGAATGCATTTTCAGGACTATTTTGTAACAATGGGTAAAAAATTACATCCACAAAGAACACAGAAACATGGAATTCATATTTCAGTGAACAAACTCAAATTCTGATAACACAGAGATGGATGAAATACTTTTTTTTGACAAAAGAATCTGACAGAAGCTTATAGGAGATTAGGTAATTTTGTTTAAAAAAATCCTCTTTTAGTTTGCCTTCCTACTTGGTAAAAGTTATTTGAGGGTTATTGCATTTATGTGCAGATATGCACATTTTGGACAAGTACAAATTAGCTCTGCTTTTGTGAGTTGCTTCCGGTACTGAGTATCCTGACTTGCCTTTAAAATATAAATATAGAAAAGATTGTTGTCCTTAAAACTCATGACTCTGAAAGTGCAAGATGTGTGAGGTTAAGTAAGAAGGAAAGGAAAAAGATAAAAAATAGGTAACAAAGTCCAAAGGTTTTCCTACTGAACTGTCTTCAATGAGGACAAGGAGGACACTTGTACTTTGAAGACTCTTTCAAATATGAGAGGAAGAAGTGAGATCAGATTTTTATAGGAGATTTGTGGGATTTATTAAAACTTCATTTGAGCATTCAAATCATTCAGGCTATTTTTAGGTTCAGACTTGGCACACTGAAACAGCTGAAATGAAGGAATATGTTCACAAAGGTGATTCAAAAGCTGTCAATAGCGAGGTTCTCACTGGGGAATTACAATTCGCGTGCTTCTTCAGTCTGTATTTGAATCATGATGGAGCTTAGGTAAAACATCATGCATCTAGCTGCTTAGCTAAAGATTGATCTAAAGACATCTGAGTGCTTCTGTTTAGGATAGAAGGAACTCTGTGATCCAGAATGGCAGTATAAATCAATTTTAGGCTTCTACAGCAATAATCCAGAGCCCAGGGACCAGACAACTTAATCTTTGTTTGAAAGAAAGATCCCAAATTGCCAAAAGTCTGAACTTGGTATTTAGAGATTCTGAATCTCATTTACAAACGTCCATGTTCTATTAATTTTTCCCAAGTAATTACAGAACCCTGAGTTTCTTGGATCAAAATGCTAATACATTTTACAAATGAAATAAATTTAATTTACCTAGCAGAAAATTCATAAACCTAGTAAAATTCATAAACCTAGTAGAAAGAGAGAGGAAAGATGTCATTAAACCTGGGTTGTAGACCTACCAGGAAAAGGACACAGAAACACCCTGACTTCAGGGTATCGCAGCTAAGTGCATCAGATTGACAGAACACCTTATACCCACACTGATAATAGATTAATTTCTCTGCGAGTGCTCAGTAAAGGACCCTGCTCAGAAATAGCTAAGAATGAAGGTTGTAGTAAAATAATTATCTGCTGAGAAAAAAATCATTATATAACATAAATGCATACACAGTAGGCACATCCATATGCTCACATGCACGTGTACATGCACACCATTATATGAATACCATTATCCTACATACATGTTAGTTACCTTTCACTGGGTATTTCTTACAAATGACACACATAAAAAAATAAGATATTTTAGCCTTACTAAGCTTTCCTAAATATATTCAGCTATTTGAGATGCTTGCCTGGCCTCTATCTGTCACTTGCCAAGCGAATAGGTCTCCTGTAGGTCCTATGACTTGAATGCTAACACAGATGTTTTTAATACACTAAAATACCTCAAATCACAATAGACTCCTTGTTTTTGGCAAGTAGCACGCCAGTTTCTGGGATCAGAATTCGCTGCATATCTCTGCAGCTGTAACTACAGCAGTCATTTTGGCAGGCTTCAGGTACCAAAACGTAAGACAGACAAGGCATCATGCCCAAACTCCAGCGGCTGATCTCCAAAAGGCTGCATACCTTCCATAAGTTCTGTCTCCAACCTGCCAACTCCATTTAGGTGTATTGGCATGTGAGGTGGCAGAATATACCCGTGTTTGTATAGCTGAATACTGCCCTAAGTCTCTATTAATTGTAATAGGAGCGCAGACATCTAGTTCACATGTACATAATGAGGGGAAAACTTCACTCATTTGCTCTAGTACTTCTTATTAATAGTAATAGTTTGAAGACAGCAAGATGACGATGTCAGGATTCTTTTTTTCATATTTCCTTTTTTGTCTTTCTTTTAACCCACTTTTATTTAATTGTATGCAAATAAATGTTGAAGTGAACTTAATACTATTTCTGGTGGCAGTAGGTCAAATCAGGATCTATTTCCATTTATTCCTATTCTTCTCTCACTCCACCATTTCTTCTTTAACCCTCTTTATTTACAAATTTTAATAAAATATGTGAGGAATGCAAAGAAATGGAGCATTATTTTCAATTTGTAGAAGTTTGTACAAATATAATTTCATGTCTTTATTTTTAAGTAGATATGTCATATTAAATGCAAAATAGCCTATCATTATCAATAGCCTTCATCTTTGTGAATACTTTTTGAATTCAAGAGGGAGTATGGTTTTATAGAGTATATATAAACTAAAGTAAAACATAAAGCTATTAAAACACTATTTAAATAGTTTCTAATAATAATTTTAAAAAACCTCCAAAAATATAATACCATTAAAAGAGAGTTCAGGTTTTGTGAATTTTGTTTTATCATCTTCAGCATAAAAAAACACCTTTCAGTGAAATTTTCTACCGTTAGCGATTTCTTCAGAGTGCACTCAGAGTATATCTCCTTTTTTCTGCTTCCATGAATATTAAAGATGAAAACAAAACTCTAAAAGCATATTTGATCTTCAGACCATCTGGTCAGTTCAGCTTCCCATTGTGTCCTCTTTATCTCTGATGATTTTATAGTGGCTTAATGTTTAATTTATGTTCCTTTCTTTTGCAGCTTTACTCTGTTCTCTCTTTAACTGTCACATGGATACACATTAATGCTCTTTGCACATCCTCACTTTGGCCCTTTTGCAAGGAATTCTGCGTTTGAAACTAAGTATGGAATTGCTTGTGCATTTTCCTTGTAGAACATCTTCCTAAAAAGGACAAAAAAAGAAAAAAAAAAAATACTGAAAAGACTTTCATGATAGAAAGCAAATTTTCTACTAGAATATGAGCCAAAACAGTTACCTTTCAAATACAGAATGATGGCGGAGAAACAATAAATATTTATGACACCTCCTCTCTATTCACATACATTCTTAGAAGATGGTTCCCTGTTTTCACCCTTGGTTTCAGCTGGTCTTACAAATACAGGAGTTGCAGCAAGCTCAGTACAGGCCTTTGCAGTCTTAGGAAGACTTCCTGTTTCAGCAGAGACTTCTCTGCCAGCTCCCAGCCCCTTTCAGTGTTGTCTGAGTCTCTTCGCTGTGCTCTAGACTCGCTTCTCATTTTTCCCTCACAAAATCCTCCTTCTGTCGTTGAAGATTTTCCTTTCCAAGCATTCTCAGCAGTCCTAAAGGGAAGGAGTATTTTCACTGTTAGAGATTTTCACATGACCTAGTAACAGGTTTTCTTAAACCACCACAACATATATATTAGGAACGAATAGATACTACCCATCATGATGTAGTCATATGCCTCTAGTTCACTATCTGTAATCTATCCTGAAAAATAAAAGAAACCCAAGCACTAAGCCCTCATAGTAAGGCCACTGGCAACATCTATTTGGGGCTACATTGTTCTAAAGCATTATTGTCCTGAACTGGCCTAAAGAGAAAGGACCAGAAAGAAGCCACGAGCTGAGTAGCAATGAAGTGAAACAGAGGTGCAGGTCTGTCGTCAAAAAAAGAAAAAAAAAAAATCTGTGAACTGAACAATGAAACAGACTGTGTCATTAATACAAGACATACAACTAATTAGGCAGGAGGTAACAGGAAAATATAGGGGATAGTGTGGAGACAGTAAAGATCAGAGAAGAGCCTAATCTTGGATTTGGAGACTAATCTTCAGGGAATAATTCCAAGTAGGGGATCTCAGTTATGTTATCTTCAGCCTTTAAGGAATCTATAACTCTCCACTTAACATATGGGAAAGTGAGGAAGCTTACAAAGAGTGAAAAAGATCAGCAAAAATATGTGGATCCCCTTCACAGGAGCCTTGTGAATTCAAAGAACTAAAACCTCTTATGTTTAAACCAGATTCTATCCTTGCTTTCAATCCTTTGAAAGAAAAGAAGAATATGGTTGTCTCTGCATTTTCAGTTACTTGGTTAAAGGATCATAACTGCAAACACATAGGAGTACAGGGAAGCAATATCTGGCAGCAGAACCCCAATAATCTGATCAGACAAAGAAGCGCTGGCCCCACTCCTCCCAGAGCTGCCGTGGGAGAGCATCAGCCCCAAGGGCACCAGGTGAGACGGATCAAGATCAGTCACTGGGAAATGCTCTTTGCCTTACCTCACAGCAGGGTGTCACTGCCTAGGGATATGGGACTTGTTATGGGATGGTGGGGAAGATTGCCTTGGGATTATATAATTACAGGATATTTAGGGGAAGAACCAAAGGTGCAGTAAGGAACAGATTGTCATGTTGTCCAGACATGCCCTGGGAGTGATTACTGCAGTCTGTCCTGTCTTCTTGCCAAATTGCATGTCTAATTATTGTCCTGGGTGAGGACCCCCCTATTTCATCTGCGTGTGTGTGTATGAGTATTTGAATGCCAGCAACTGGTGTGGTACCATAGGTCATAAGGGGCAATACGTATAGGTGTCAGCACTTGGGGTGCCTGCATATTGTGTGACTATATGTGTCAGTGTGATTGCTTGCAAATATCATGGCAGAGTAGCCCATAAGTAGGATAAGAGGCTTGGCAGCCAGGTATCAAAGCAGACAGAAGCATGAACCAGATACTGAAGAGACCAGAATGTCTGAAAATTGACAACAGGAGAGACCAGAGGTGTTCAAATCATCTGCTAGAGTGACCATGAGGTCTAAGGGTTGACTTAGTGACATGTTTACATATATATGGCTGTGTTGGAGACAAGAGGACCCCAAGGATGTATCATGTAGATTGAGTATTTAAGGTCATTTACTGAAGGGGCTGAATCAACAGTGTGTGTGAGCTCATGAATCCATGCGTGTGTGCACAAAAATATGTGTGCACACAAATGTATGTGTGAGAGGTTCTGAACTGTAAGGAATTGAAAGGGCATGGCTGGCTTTGGGAGTGCCAGCAAATCAGGAAAACAAGGTTCTAGGGCAAGTTCCTGCCTTTAGTGCACAAGTCCATGCTGCTGGGAAGATCAGCTTTGTGTATCTGCACTCTTTTCTTCTAACAGACCTTTACCCTGAACTGGCAAAAAGGGTGGCAAAATTAAGTAACTATTTGTGCTATCCGTGTTCGCATCTTTCTAACTGTCCTGTTCTATATGGCTTTCAGTGTGTACTGCCAATGCTTCTGCATGTGCCTTTGGGGTATGCATGCTCAGCCTTGCCACTGGCTGTGCTTGGGAGCAGAGAACTGCAGTACTTTCACTCGATCTTGCTACGAGATTCAGCAAAACATTAACAGTACTACCATAAAATCATTTAGGTTGGAGAATACCTTTAAGGTCATTGAGACCAACCATATTCACTAACGTTTTCACCCTTAAAATGTTTGACTTTGTAAACTCATCATTGTAAAAGTTATTTTTCTTTTTATGCATTTTTGGAATGGATATTTTATAGTAATAGGCCATATCTAGCTTTTATATTGCTATAGTTCTTGGTTCTTACATGTAAAAGCAACAGTAAAACATTCAACAGTAAAAGTCACTCATAATTTCAACTAAAAGACAGAAAATCATGCGACAGAAACCACGTGGCTAATGTGAGAAAATTATAAAAGCTTTGGTAGTTGTCTCAGTGTCATTTACAGTTCTGTAGAGAAGTTGCTATAGCTCAATTAAAATTTATATATATATATATGTATATTTATCTATATGTGTGTATATTGGGACAGTGATCATTGAAGTAAAGCAAATTTATTTATCATCCAGTGGAAGAATTGCATATCTGTGTGTAAAAAGGACCATTTCAGATGATGGTTACAAAAATGTACTCCTGGAGGATTATTCATCAAGAAGTTATTTTTTATACACTGAGTACATAAAATCTGCAAGCCTTAGATAAAATTGTCAGAATAATTAGGTTTTTTTTACCTCATCAGCAAATGAAATGTAGTGATTCCAAAGTAATATTTCTGGAGAAGGCACCAAAGGGGCTGAGGCTGATTCACAGTAGCTAATAAGATAGCACACACCCCACCCAAGCAAGCAAAAGCTAATCATAAAAATAACTTTAATGGGTAATTTCTGTGCTTCAGAATACAGATGGATACTAGAAAGAGAGTGAAGACGTGCTTTTTGACTTCATACAGAATTAAAGTCTTGCTCTTGGTTGGGCAGTACTGTCTCTGATTAGTAGGTGAAAATAAGGATTTAGATGTGACGGACACAATTTATGGCATCCATCTTGACTTCTGATACTACTTTGGTAAATCTCCTTGTTTACAAACTACTTCAGTTGTAAGAGTTTTTAGGTATTAATTATTCAGGGAATAATTATAAAAAGAGCCATGGGACCTAACAGCAATATTTTCACGCCTAAGTATCAACAAGGGAAAAGAGAGAGACTCATCAAACTGACAAATACACATCCACTCTGAATCAAATGTTGGAAAAAAGGTTTGGCATAAATCTTTTGTAGTCTGCTTGCAAGAGAAGCAGACAACTGAATATAGCAAAATTAACCTGTTTATGCATATGGGCAATCTCACAGGTAGGAATGTTTCTCTATGTAGAAGATTCTCTATACATAAATATTACTTCTATGCTGTAATTATAATAAGAGGTAGCAATAGTGTTGTAAATCCCTCTTTTAACAGAAACAGAGGAGTCAGATTAAATCCAGCTCTACTGCCATAATAAGGTGTGCAAAATATATGTGCTTTCATTTAATCCTAGATTCATTTAGGTTGGATCATCATGTCCAAACCTTGACTGAACACTGCCAAGTTCACCCCTAAACCGTGTCACTCAGATCCATAGCTACACACCTTTTAAATAATTCCAGAGATGGTGACTCAGCCACTTCCCTGAGCAGCCTGTTCCAGTACTTCACACTCTTTTGTTGAAGAAATTTCTGTCAATATTGAATCTAAACTGCCCCTCGACAAACCTGATGCCATTTCCTGTTGTTTGCTATTTGGGAGAAGACACCAATCCCTACCTTACTGTAACCTCCTTTCAGGCAGTAGTAGAGAGACACAAAGTCCATCTTGAACCTCCTGTTCTCCAGACTGAACATTCCCAGCTGCCTCAGCTGCACCTCATAAGATTTGTGCTCCAGACCCGTCATCAGCTTTGTTGTCCTTCTCTGGACACTCTCCAGCACCCTGATGTCTTTCTTGTAGTGAGGGGCCCAAAACTTGTAGCCTCAGCTAAGCCTAGTACACCTATCGAACATGATTTCCAGGAGCAGAACTCACTGCTATTTTCAAATTCATTTGTGGAACTACAGGGTAGCCAGGCTGAACTTCAGACTCAAATCAGGCACCAAAAAAAACCATCAAAAATGCTTTTGAAAGGTTAATCTGTAGCATCATATGGAGGCAAATGGATACCGTTCTAGCAGCTCTTAGATTGAGAAATAGTAGTTCCTTTCACATGACCTCTCCATGTTCACAGCAGCAATACAGTTGAAAATTTTTGTTGTGCTGTGTTTTGGCTCGGTGCAACTGCTTGACCTTTTCCTTGGCCAGGCAGTCCTGCTGTTCAGTCTACACATGACGTCCTTTGCCTGTCCCAGGCTGGCAACATTTAATGGATGGTATGAAGCTCTGATCTGTGTCTTAAAGCAATTAGCACAACTTTGGTTGGAAACCTCTATTTTCATTTCATTAAAAAACTCAAGAAATTGGGAGATGAAAGGATATAAAAAGATAAAAACATAAAGGGAATTTTGGACTCTGCTGACTTTTCAGCAAACCTGAAAAAAACCAAATGCTTCATCCAGCCCTAATAATGAGGCTTAGGCTGGCTCCAAAAGCAGTCTTTGTACCACCTATTGCAAAAGCTTCATTTATGTTCTATGTAAAAAGTTCAATGAAGCATAGAAAACATGTAATTTGTGTAGAGAATGAGAGTTATGCAATTTTTGCTGGCATAAACAATGCAGTAGCTGCTCAGAAATAGCCTTTTGCATTCATGAATGGGGTCCATTATCTGCTCTCTCTCTTTTTTGCTCGTTCTGAGTAGGGGCATAGTAATAAAAGAAAGGCATCCTCTTTGCCTCAGAGCTCTGGTTTTCAAACAGCAAGTGGATAACAATATACGACAGCTCATTTTTGTCTTCTGATTAAGGAGCAGCCATGTTTTACAGACACTTACTGAGTTGCCAGCCAATTAAACATTTCAAAACATTTATATATATTTAATTGGACTACCTTTGCAAATAGGGCTTTTCTGGAGTTATCAAGGAGCTTAGACACTGTAAGGCAGTAGATTAGAATTACTGAATTATTATTATTGTTATTATTATTACTCTCACCACTACTATTAGTGGGGAGAGTCAGGGTAAGTGCATAGTGGAGTGTTTGCAAGGCACCTTTCTGGCAGAATGTGTGTCCTATTTAATCACTTGTCTGTAAATAAAGAGCTATTAATTATGCCCTTAATAATTTTCTCAGTGTTTTTGTTGTTTGCATTTTCGGGGAGAAGAATTTACACAAAGGGTAGTGACAGGACTGCTAAAGGCCCAGCAGATGACATAATATATTTGGATTTTCAAAAAGCCTCTTGTAACATTCCACATGACAAGTTCCTGCTTAAGCTCCAGGATGATGCAAGGATTCAGGGCAGGACATGGGCAGAGATAGAGAACAGGTTGAAAAATAGCAAAGCGGTGACTATAGATAGTTCCTGTGAAAGAAGCTATGTCAAACCAGAGAAAGTATTTTTTCAGGTGTACAGGGGCTAGGGCTGCATGTTATGTGCTTTCATTTAGAAAGATGATCTACAAACACAAAGATCAACTACAGTACAGTAACATTTTCTGAGAACAGAAAATGAATGATGGATAAATGAAGACCATACAGACAGCTAAACTTAAAAGGGAGTTAGATTTGATTTGTAAATAGGTTGTCACAGAGGAAATTAAATGTAATATTGACAAATACAAAATAATAAAATTTTAGTGCTGCAAACCTCACTAAATTCTAATGTAGAACTAATGGGATTAAACTCGAAGGAAATTTGAAAAAAGGAAACCAAACCAAACAAACAAGCAAAAAACTCCCCAACACTTTTCAGGATAAACACGAATATTTCATATTACTCTTTCTAAGAGCATATATTTAGTCTTTTTCTTGCAGTAATAACAATAGTAATACTTGGCACATCTAAGTGGATTTCATCAAATAAATTAACCCGCACAAATCCTCCAAGATACAGGTCATTACAGGAATTCGGTCAGGGAGGTATGCAGTGACAGGAACGGCAACTATGGCAAGCTCTGTGGTGAAACACCTGAAGGAGATAAAGAGGGGTTTCCTGGAGTCAGGGAACACCAAAAAAAGAGCAGAGAGACCTGTCAGGACCTGACAGCTCTCATGAGCAACCACAGGCAAACAGAATGTGCAGAAGGACACTTCGTGCAGCAGTTTGTGTAGGAGAGCACAGACACCCCTCCAGGCAACAAAGGTTTCTACACAGTCAAAAGCCACTGCTAGAAGGAACACTGTGACACAAAAAGTGGATGGAATATTCTATAAGCAGCTGCCTGATGTTTCACAATAACTAGTCCCTGTTCTTGTGGAAGGTTTGAAGGATGTCTGCTGGAAACTCAATACAGCAGAGAAGAGGCAGTGTAGAAGGTCCCTTTGGAGCATGAAGGACAACTCCCTGACACATGTGGTAGTGAGCCTTCCAGGTGTAGTGCCCCACTAGACTTGCTGTTTACAAATAGAGAAGGGCAGCTGGTGGGAGATACGGTGGTCAGAGGCCATTGTGGGTACAGTGACCTTGAAATGATTGATGAAGTAAGGAAGGGGGTCAATGAAACCTCTAGCTTGCGCTTCCGGAGGGCGGGTTTTGGCCAGGTCAGGACATTAGTTCAGGGAGTCCCTTGGGAAAAAGTCCTTAATAACAAAGGCGTCAAGGAATGCTAGACATACTCTAAGAATCTCTGTGCCAAAAGGTGAGCTGGCGAGGAAGAAGACTGGCCTGGCTAAACAGGGAGATTTTGCTTGATTTCAGAGAAAAAAGAGAGAGTTGATGACCTTTGGAAGAAAAGATGGGCAGCCCAGGAAGAGTACAAGAATGTCACTAAGTCATAGAAAAAATTAGAAAGGTGAAAGCTCAGATAGAACTCATTCTGGACACTGCTGTGAAAGATATTAAAAAGTGTTTTTATAAGAACATTAACATCTAAAGGAGGGCCAAGGTAAATCTCCATCCTTTATTGGATATGGGGAAGGGGGAAACATTGTCACCAAGGATGAGGAAAAGACCGAGGTACTTAATGCCTTCTTTGCCTCAGTCTTTAACAGAAAGACCAGATAACTTTAGGGCAACCAGCCCCCTGAGCTGGTAGACAGGGATGGGGAGCAGAATAAGGCCCCTGCAATCCAGAAGGAAGTAGTGACCCGCTCTGTACTTACACACTCAGAAGTATATGGGGCCTGGATGGGATTCACCCAAGAGTACTGAGGAAGCTAATGGAAGAGCTTGCCAAGCCACTCCATCATTTATCATCAGTCCTGGTTAACTGGGAAAGTCCCAGATGACTGCGGGTTGGCCAGTGTGACACCCATCTACCAGAATGGTCGGAAGGATGACCTGGGGAACTACAGGCCTGTCAGCCTGACCTTGTTGCTGGGAAAGATTATGTAACAGATTATCTTGAGTGCACTCAGCACATATAGGACAACCAGAATAGATTTAGGAAAGGCAGGTCCTGCTTGACCAACCTGATCTCTTTTTATGACCAAGTGACCTGCCTAGCAGTTGAGGGAGGGCTGTGGATGTTGTCTACCTGGACTTCAGTAAAACACTCTCTCCCAAAGCGTTCTCCCGAAGATGCTGGCGACCCAGGGCTCAGACAGGTGCACTCTTCTCTGGGTTAAGAACTGGCTGAATGGCTGTGCCCAGAGAATGGTAGTGAATGGTGCTGCATCCAGTTGGCAGGTGGTCATTAGTGGTGTTCCCTAGGGCTCAGTGCTGGGCCCAGTCCTGTTTAACATTTTTATTGAAGACCTGGATGAGGGAGTTGGTGGAGTTACCATCCTTGGGAGTGTTCCAAAATTGACTGGCATTTAGTGCTGTGGTTTAGCTGACTTGATGGTTTTTGGTTAAAGGTTGGATTCTTTGATTTTGGAGATCTTTTCCAACCTTATTAATTCTCTGATTCATACTTCAAAAGGTCACCTATTCCTTGAAAGAAAGAAGTAAGGAGATTTTATGGGCACAACATTTTCAGTGGAGGTCATTATTTCGGGATCACATGGATAAATTCATATCACTTTTGTAATTGTTTCTCCTTTCTCCATTTCTATTTGACAATCACATTTGGGGTAAACACCACCTCTTCACTGATCACTGACAGGATCAATAGTACACAGTTTCATTGTGCTCTTTCTTCTTTCTCTTCTTCATTAAACAATCTATTTTCCTTTCATCTAGATGGAAAAAGCTGAACAAAGTATGATAGCAATTTTCTATAGAAGACCTTGCTATTGATAATGCTGTGTGACATTAAATAACTCCTGATGACATCACATGGCACAAATTTGCTCCTTCAGAAACAAGAAAACTTTCAGATTTATATTTCAAATAAATAGCACTGACAGAGGGGACAGGAAGTATTTACAATGTCTAATATTAAGCCTCTCAATTCAGTTTCTAAGTTTTTATTTAGTCAATAGAGAGATGCAGACTCTTTTTAGGTGGTGTGAATTGAACTGTGAAACAACCTGCATTCTTGATTTAGGGATCTACAATAGATGTTTCAAATTTAACACTGTAGATGCACAGTACACGGCATCTGACAGCAGAAATTTCAGTATTTTTCTATGATTTGTCTTTTCTACAGGATTCGTAGTGATTGCCAAGTACAGCAGTATTCCTGGGGATTCAGGAATAAAAATCACAAGCCTATTCTCAATACTTTTTGTATAAAATCTGAGGTTTTTAAAGCTTTTTTTGCTTCCTGAAGGGAACAGCTTTGCTGTCTTAAGAAGCCTGACAGCAAAATATGTCAGAAACAGGAATATAGACACACTGTCCTAATCTGGATTGGACTCACGTACTTTCAGATTCTGCTAGATGCCTATATTTGATGGATATTAAGTAGTAGTAATGAGTTTATGCTGTTTAATTTTTAAAATATGCTGCCTTCCGTCATACTTAAGTTTTAAATAAAAGCATTTGTACTTTGCAATGGCTGACATCTCCCTGAAAAACTGTCGTCTGCAGACCCACAGAGACCAGCCTAAACTCAAGAATGCAAAGGAGAGTACAGTAAACCTAGGAACCATAGGCTGCAAAGGACTACTGACTAAACACTGTTTCTCAGCAAAAGTGATGCTATGACCTAGACCCTCCCAAAAGGAAACATAAGGAGGTGTGTAACCCAAATGTGATGGTGCTGAGGAATTTAAAAAGGTGTCAGCATGTTATTAGCTTGTGATCTGTGACAATGTAATTGTCATTGATGACTCATTCCAAAGGGAGAGAAGTGGTCCATAGGCAGAGCGATAACGGCAAGCTTGGCCCTAGGCCTTTTAACCTCTGAACTAGCTCTCCCATCTACCATAAACTCAGTCAAAAACATCAACAACTCAGGAAATGAAAAATTTGAAGGATTTTGTGAATTACAATTTATTTTTTTCTTTTAAGCGAAAGCGCTCGCACACACATGCACACTCCTTCAGGAAAATTTAGGGAATAGGAACAGCAGAAATCTCTGAAGTTTGAGGCTGCCCCTTCATAACTCTTTTGGTATTTTGCTTTTCATTCAAACCAGAGAGGAATGCACCTAACTGAAAAAGACACAGGGAGAAGCTGAAGAAATGCGGTCCACATTTCCTATGGTTACATCTATACCAGCAATTATTTTGGCTCAGTTGAAGCTTTCTGCATAGCGGAAGCATGTGATGTTGAGCTCTCATCATCCATATTGTCTTTGTTTCAGGAGATTTTCTTCACAGTGGCTCTAGTTTGTTCCCATGAACTGAAGAGTATGATAGGTGGGTGTATCTCCCAGTTTAATTTTATCTTTCATGTTCGATAAGATTGCTCAAGTATGGGATCCAAGCTTCATTCTGAACACAACATCAGTGCTCCACTTCAGCAATTAATCTGTAACTCAAATCAAACTTTTGATGATTATCTATAATTCTTAAAGAATATTCCTCATTACAGGCCTTAGGAGCAGTGAAAAATGATATGTCTCTTCAGGTTCAGAGTTTTCCCATTTCATTTGGACCTTCAAAATTATAATTGTTTTCATGTTTTGTTTTGTTTTTCTTGTAGGAGACATAAAAGAGAAAAACCCTCAAAACCAGAATGTTTCAAGATTCAGACACAAGCTTTTATTCGTACTTTCAGGGTTTTTTCATTTTTTTTTTTATTTTTATTTTTACTTTTCATCTCAAGGCAAATATTAATTCTTGTTTTCACAATCATTTGTTTCTTGTTTCAGTACCTCTCATTGTGGAGAAAACTATTTCCTATGCAGCTGTGATTAGGAGTTCACTTGTCGTTAAATCGTGGCACATTGGTATTACGACACTGTGCTGGTTAAGTTCCTCACTTCAGGCTAGTATGTAATTTGCATACAGAGGAGACAGCAGTCTAAGATTCAGTTGCCTGAACACAGGCTACCTGGGTGTCAGCTGCTGCCTCTGAATGATGTTGGCCTCCCACATGTAGGAGGTCCCTTATCTTCAGCCATGTAATGTGTTGAACATCCTATGGAACCTATACTGGCATTAGAGCACAAATAATGATGTTCATATAGGCAGCTAAAAGCTGTCTTAGCACTAAAGAGAAGTGGTGTGTAAATCACAAACTCCTCAAAATGTATCCACAGATTTTCCAGTCCTGCATAAGCTTCTTGGCATGTTATTGGCTGACATTTGGCCAATCTCTCTCTTGAGAAAATTGGCTAGTGGGAGTGGTAGGAGTTGTGAGAGAATCTGAGGGGATGCCATAGATGTTTGACATGCACTGAATGCTGAGACACACATTATTGTCCTTCCTTTATGGAAATTAACCAGAGAGATTTTGTTGTTATCTTTTATGGACAACCACTTNAGAGAAGAGAAGAGAAGAGAAGAGAAGAGAAGAGAAGAGAAGAGAAGAGAAAGAAATGTTTTTGTCTACATAAAAAAGTTTCCTGTAGCTACAGGATAAGTTACAGATTTCTCGATAGACATTAAAGAGACAGAAATTAGAATTGATTCCTTACATATCACTTTGACATACCTTACATTTCCAAAAACTATTAAAGATAGAGACAGTAGATTAACACTTGAAATATTTACCAAGTAAGTTTTATTGCCTTAAACACAGTAATCAAATTGATGTCTGTTTTTTTTTTTTTTTTCCCAGCAAGTTTTTGGATGTTTCATTATTTTCTCCATTGGGAAAAAAAAAAACAAAACCAAACAGAAAGAACAAAACATCAGTACAGGATACATCTATTAAGGTCACTAAAGTTTTTTTACAGACTTTACACTCAGGAGAATATCTACTCTGATATGGGTGATAACACTGTTAACAACAGTAGCCAGCACACTGGGATACAGCATTTGTTTTATCCATTTTCCTGATAGTGCATGGCGGGCAGGTCTCTGTATAGTTGGGGATAATTGTTTTAATTTGTGTAGGAAGCCACACAGATCATGATTTGTGTATGTTACGGATACAAAAGACTCCACTTAGGGGAATTAAATTTATTGACAAATAATTAAGGAAAAAAAAAAACCAGGAAATATTTTCTCCACTCCATTCAGGAAAAATGAGTAAACAAAAATTTAGGCAAAACACCCCCCTTTCCACCTCCCAAGCTTAGCTTCGCTCCTAATACTTTGCATCTTGCCTTCCTGCTCTCCACTCTCTTTGTTATCAGTCCCTTTGGTGAGGTGATGGGTAGTGCAGCATGCTGGGATCAGGATACAAGAGTTCCTTTCTGCGGTGCTTTGTTCTCATTCCTTTGTCTTCAGCTGCTCCTTCTTTCTTACTCATTTCCTGCCCACTAATATGAGTCTTCCTTGGGCTGCAGTCCTTCTGGAGAAGTACCTGCTCTGGTGTGGGTTACCCATGGGTCACAGGTTCTTTCTGGGTCTTACCTGCTCCATCACGGAGCATCATCCACTGCTTTGGCTTTTTTGTTCCTTTTTTTATTCTCAGGATTTTGCCCTTTCTTAACTTTCTGTCACCAGCTTTACTGGCAGGCTCAGCTGTGGCCAGTGATGGGTCTGTCGGGGAGCTGGTTGGAACTGTCCAAAACCAGCCGTGTCTATCACAAAGCAGCTGCTGGCCTTGTTTCATATGGGCTACTCCTGCAGCACCCTCCCCACCGCCTAAACCTTGCCATTTATACCAAATACAGGATACTGCTAGCTTACAATGTCTTTTGAGACCAAGCATCCCACATCAAAATGGAAAATAATTCATTAAGAAGCTGTTCGTTCTAAGATCTTAATATTGATGAAACAAGCTAACAAATTAATATAGAATGAAGACAGCCTTAAAGGCGGGGTGTACTAAATGGAGGCAAACATCGGTACAGGACTTACAAAGGTTAAAGCTAATGTTTCCAGAGCCTTTGAAGAACAGCAACACCTGTTGAATATGCCATCTGGAGTTCAGCCAATGTCAAATTGGTTCATTATAACAGCATGGTGGATCAAAGCACTGAGTGCTTACCCCCTCACACTGAACAAATCACAAGTGAACAGGCTATCATACAGGTACACTGACACTGGAGGGATGGAAACACTTAACCCTTCTGGTTACTGGGTCATGAACTACTCTTGCAAATTTGCCAAGAAAGAACATTTTGGATCAGTTTTTAAGACATAATTTATTTTTTCTCCTGAAATCCCAGACAGTATGGCTTGATGCTTCTCTGCAATTGAAAAGACTGTTTGTAGTCTTTCAATGTTTCACCTCTTTGCAAACCAGCCTCAGTCATTCTCAAAGCAGTGGCTTGCTCTTATCAAAGTTAAATAAGAAAAACTTACGAAGTTCCATTGTGTCAGAACCATGCAGTTTGTTTTCTGACATCTAGAATGCATCTTTCTGTCTTGAATTTTTTTTGTAACATTTCTTTTTAAGGCATGCTGCCAATCTCATATACATATGTTTCAGTTTTAAAACATTCTTAAGGGTATCTAAAAGATTTTCTTTTCCCTCCAAAGAAGGAGTGCAGAAATCCAGGCAGGCTACTTGGTTGGTTCAGTCTATCAATTCTGCTTTGAAGTTCGACCTATACTGTATTTTCCTCTGTAGTTTCCAGCTGGGTTTCTCAGGAGTTAAGTACCCAAAAAGACAGAACTTGCACTGCTCAGATTTTAGCTTGTCTTTAGATGAAATAATAGTCACTCAAAGAAAACTCTGTTCTGCATTTGAACACAGAACCCTTTGTGAGGATCCTCCCTTTTCCTTAGAACATGGCAGGTACAACTAAGCTTCAAAGGGGGCGTTGCTTCTTGCAAGAAACAATCAAAAAATGGCAATCTAAGCAAGAAAAGCTCAGGGTTGAACAAGAAGTCCTACTGATGGGAAAAACAACATTTAAGCCTTATCCTTCTCCAAGTTCCGTGGAAAAACATACACACATTTGAAAAGCAGTGTAGGAGCTGAAACATTTAATTTGGGGCACAGAGAGACACCTGTATTTTTCGACTCAGCTCCGAAAAATTAGCACCCAAATTTCATTCTTGGCTGAATGGGCAAGATTAATCCAGCTGAAAGTGGGACTGGAATACAGCTTCTTAGCTCTCAAAGTTTATGTTGTAATTGTCTCAACACCAGTTACTTACGGTCAGTGCATTTCTAGCTAACAGAGGGGTTTAACGGTAGTAGTCAAAATTACTTAATAGGCACTTTAGGGGTGAAATTAATTTCATCCTAAATTCAGTGTCCCCAGATCAGTGAGATTACTCAGGGCTTAAAAAAATTTGAGCCTATTTGTAATAAAAAAGATTTTCCAAGATACTTTCAGTTTAGTTTTCTATGTTTAGGTGGGATGAATTGCACCTGATGTGCATCTGAACAAATTAGACATTGATAGCTATTAACCTAAGCTAAGGTTAATATTAGGCTAAGATGAACATCTTCAATCAGAAAAGAGAATTTTTATAGGATCATGGGTTGTTTGACTGAATGCAGTAATAAGGAAACATTTTCCATCTCCCCTTGTGTTTATTTGTATTATTTCTTCTTCTGTATCCTAAGGACCTAAGATAGTAAAAACACACCAGTTTTGATTTTGTCATTACTGTTGTTGTCTCACTGTCTTTACCTTTGTCAAAGTTGCAGTTAATTTAAAAAGCAGGAAACACAAAACTGAAAAAACCCCAAAGACTACCTAGACATCACACTAAAAGAAAAAAAATTATTGATTTAACCAATAAAAGTTAGTCTAGCTCCTAAATGTTTAAAAAAAACCCCCACCAATTAAAAACAAACCAAGCAGAAAAAAAAAAAACAAACCCTCTAATTTCTCTGTACGTGTAACTCCATGCAGTGTACATGCACTTCAGATAGGTGCCCAGATGTTTTTATTTCCCCAAAATAAGATAGCAGAGCTTCCCCATAATGTAGGAGTGCAGAAATCCAGGCAGGCTACTTGGTTGGTTCAGTCTATCAATTCTGCTTTGAAGTTCGACCTATACTGTATTTTCCTCTGTAGTTTCCAGCTGGGTTTCTCAGGAGTTAAGTACCCAAAAAGACAGAACTTGCACTGCTCAGATTTTAGCTTGTCTTTAGACAAGTCTTTAGACAAGTCTTCCCCAGTAATTCCTGTAAGGCAAAACCATCAGGGAACCCCCATGGGATTCCATTTCCCATAATTACTTATAAGGTACTTCCCTATCTATGTCATACACTTAGGGTGGACACTCTGCTGCCCTCTTTTGTAGCCTCTGAGATCTTTCTTTTCCATTTCACTCTGCACCCTGTATACACTTGTTATTCCTCCCTGCACCTTTGTATCTGCTTGTTATTGAAAATGAAAACTAATGTATAGAAAGAGGTCCGCAAACAACATGTATATAATGTTGTACTTTGTCTGCTTTCAGTAAAGCACTTGTAACTTAAATGCCTGTATGAATGCTTCTCATTAGTTAAAAGAAAAAAAGTCAATATTCTGTGAAAAGAACATGTGGCTGCAAGATCTGGAAAAGACAATGAGTGTAGTTCATCAATATATATGACTCTTTGTAATGCAGTTTTTAGAACGACATAAAATCAGTGGTATCAGAAAAATTTTGTAATATATGGTAGTTTTTTGTTCCCTCCCCCACCAAAAAAAAAAAGAAGAAAAAAGAAATTCCAAGGCCAGATCAGAATTTGGTTCTACTGATTTTAGTTAGTTTTCAGACAGAAGCATGTAAACCTTAGTAGCACTGGAAGTCATGTTTTGTTACAGGATAGTTAGAGCTAACTCATAAAATAACAGTTAGTATTATCTTACACATACAACTGATAACAAATACATTTGAGCTTAGAATTCATACATAGCTAAAAATACAATTTAATTTTAGCATCAGGGTTTTAAATGACTATTTGTTATAAAGCATCATATAAATATTTAACCGGAAGGAGCTATTCAGGTATTTTAGATATTTTTCTGAAACCATGTCATGAAACATGACGTAGAGAAGATTATTGTAAAACTATAAAACCAGCAAATGCGCACATGTATTTTGTCTTGATAATAACTCATAAATGTTTGTAAGACATCCAGTGAATAATGGAAATATCCACAGCTGGCAATGAAAAACAATGGCAGAATAAAACTGATGATAAGGTAAACTTAATATTTGGAAAGCTCACTAAAAATATTCATTTGAAAAAGACATCTTTTTTTTTCTTGAGTTAATATTCTTGATGCCCAATCCAGTTTATACTGATTGGAGAAAGGTGAGTGTCAAAAAGTAAACTATACCTACTATGAGCAGATATGTATATTTTTATGCTTTATATGTGATTTGTTTACTATATTATTTGTGATGGGCTGTATTCCAATAAATTTAAGCTATTATTCACTGAGTTCAAGTTATGCTACTGTGGGTAATTCTTCTCAGATTTTGCAGTTTTATCACTTATTGTGCCTACTAAGTCTATTCTGGCAATATATTGCTAATGCATTACAGTTAATCAACCAGCCAATGTTGCTTCAATGAGACTCATCCCATTAATTTCAAGATTATTATAGTGGTTTATGTTGGCCATAGACATCAAGCCTTATATGAGCAATGCCCAAATCACTAATCTTTTCATGTATTTTCCCCAGGCACACCTGCTATCATTAAAGGTGCGTGGAACTATGATGCTTGTCTATAAATTATAATTCTTTATAAAACTGTTTGTGCTTTCTCTTAAACCTATCGTGCAACACATGACTATATTTAATGACTGACTGCACAAAGAGTAAGAATCTCTCATTAATATATTTGTGAAAAATATAATTATGAAAATATTCAAGGAACATAATTTAAAAGACAATTTACATTTCCAAGAGCTTGTATTAAAAAAAAAAAAAAAAAGGAGCAAATTATATTAGAAATTAAGAAGGAAAAAAATCCCAATAAACTTGAAAAGAGGGAATGAAGATATGTGAGTGACATCTGTGTAAAAAAGGGGCTTTGTTATAGTATGGAGAAAGAGATCCATACGTTTGGTTTCACCTCAAGGTTTTTCTTATTCCCCATACAAATGAAAGGCAGTTTTTAGACTTGGAAACTTGCCATTTCATATATACTAAAAAAAAAAAAAAAAAAAAAAAAAAAAAAAAACTTTTTTGCTGTGAAGAAANAAAAAGAAAAAAAAGAAAAAGCTTCTTTGCTGTGAAGTAAAAAAAATTCACTATAAATCAAATTCACAAGTACTTGCTAAGCAAAACCTGGTAGTTTTTCATAGCAAAAAGGGCTGAATTGATTTTCTAGTATCAAAACAAGCTATCTACACTTCCATACCTCAGCAAAGAAATAAACTAAAATTACATTTCTACTGCTACAAGCTGGTAGTTTGCATTTTTCATGTATGTTCCCTGGTTTAAGTTATAAGAGAGTAGTTGTTGAAGGAGTACTTCTGTATATAATAAGTGTTCACAGAGGCAGGAATGATAAGTAGCTAATTTTCTTCTCATAAATTTACATGTAGGGGTCCTACTTTTACAGATTTTTCAGCTTTATTTAGTTTATCAACAAAAATTGACTATGATGAATGAAAAAACCTTTGCAATCCATGTAGCTACATATTTCACTAATATTGGTATTTTTTCTGTGAATCATCTGCACACCAGCAATCTGACCATGCACAGCTGAAATCAGAAGGAAACATGCTATTCGTATTCCGTGAAGATAAAACATAACAGGACACTGAAGCTGCCTTCCTGTTGCTGAAGCGTTTTTTGCCGCAGCTTTTTTGCTAGTTCCTTCTCTGTAAAGATACATTTATAGGACACAATACAGTGTCATGTAGAAAGGACCATATTGATGCAGAATAATTGATGAACAGGTATATTAGCCTGGAATTGTGCCGTATCTCATATCAGTAACGCTTCTGGCACCTCTGCTACACTGCTGCTTTGCAGAGCATCAGGCAGACATTCAGTATGTGAGCCAATCCTCTCCGCCTACCAAACATTTTCCTAGTGTTCACAGTCCTATTGAATAGTCACGCTTTGTTTTATTAGTCCCAAAACATATTATCACGCTGTTCTGTTAATTCTCAGCAGTCATCGCTGTTACTCAACTCTTATGTGATTTTCATTTGTGGCTTAAACACCTTTCCAGATAATGAATTGAACTGATGAACCAGGCTACAAGTATTAATTTATTCCTTAAAACAATTCCCGTAATATCTACTTTGGAAACCATACTCTTTCTTAGGAAAAATAAAATATGTAAACCAATAACCATAGTTCCTTTCCCAATTTTTTATTTGCTCAATTTTCTGTACTCAAGACAATTGTTTTATGTAAAACAGTGTGAAATAAGTTTTTAAACTTGTAAGGCTTAGTACCGGACACAAATCCACCTCTTTCCTAATATCCTACTTCTCCACAACTTCCTTTCAGGCAGCTGTAGAGAGTGACAATGTTCTCCAGGTTAAACAATCCCACCTCCCTCAGCTGCTTGTCATAAGACTTGTGCTCTAGACCCTTTGTCATCTTTGTTGCCCTTCTCTGGACATGCTCCAGCACCTCAGTGTCCCTGTAATGAGGGGCCCAGAACTGGACACATCACTCAAGGTGTGGCCTGACCGGTGCTGAGTACAGGAGGACCATCACTGCCCTGGTCCTGTTGGCCACACTATTGCTGATACAGGCCAGGATGCCATTGGCCTTTTTGGCCATCTGGGCACATGGCGGCTCATGGTCAGCTGGGTGTCAACCCGTCCTCTGGGTCCTTTTCTCCTGGGCATCTTTCCATCCACTCTGCCCCCAGCCCATAACATTACAGGGGGTTGTTGTGACCCAGCACTTAGCCTTGCTGAGCTTCACCCAACTGGCCTCAGCCCACTGATCCAGGCTGTCCAGATCTCTCTGCAGAGCCTTCCAGCAGATCAGCACTCCTGCCCAACTTGGTGTCACCTGCAAACCAACTGAAGGTATATTTGATCCCTTTGTCCAAATAATTGCTAAAAATATTAAATAGAACTCACATTAAGCTGTTAAACAGATCATGCAACTCAAAGGCCACAGTACTACTCTCATATCTACTCTTTTTTTTATGGTGTTTAAGCTCTGCCTTAAGTCCCCAGCTTTGCTGAAATTGTACTTGGAGGCACTGTCCACACATCTATGTTCACATCCATGTCCATGCCCATGTACAAAATCCACTGTGAATCCACAGTCAGAAAAGCACAACATTCAGTATCTTTGCTGGATTTAGATGCTGATTTTATTTAAACAAAAAATGTTAGAATTTCTGACTGCGTGATAGCTTCATATTAGTTCAAGAACTTTGCGTGTTTGATGTTGAAGTCACAAGGCTACTCCCCACACTCCAAAGATGACGCTGACATCTTTCGATGTCACACATCTACCATATGTGCACATATCCATCAGTTCTTGCATCATCATTCATCAAAATCCTGAAACAGAAAACCATGTTGTTAATAGAATAATTATTTTAATTAAAACAAAAATGGGACAGGGAGAAAATAATTCACCACCCCTGCTCCCCCCCCCGCCCCAAAAAAAAAAAACGAAAAACCCAAAATAAAACCAAAAACCACTAACATCCTTTTCTGCTCAATATTTTTCCCATGTCTCTTTGACCATCTTCCTTCCTTTAATATTGTGGCTGATGTCTGTCAAACAAATTAATAGACATGGCAAAATGTGTGCAAGATAAGTCAGTTTCAGATAATAAGCTTAGGTACCACACACTTGGCATTTCTTGATCTTTTGGATATATTATTTTAGGTTCTTTTGGGTTGGGTAATTCAGGAACAATCTGTCTTTAATAACAATATTCCCCGTAGTATACTTAAGTAATGTTAAAGGCACAGCACAAACTGACAAAAGCAAGGCAATTTAAAGTTATGATGGATACTGCCTTTCACGTAGCCTATTGTGCACAGTTACAGGTATTGCAGAACAAATCATTCAGTGACCTGAGAGCCTCTCTGTAATGGCTAAGTATAATGGAACAAGTCAAGCCTGGAGTATTATCCTTCACACTGATTTTTCCCTTGCTTTTGTCAGTGTCTGTGATAATTTGGCTTTTAGCCCATTAATTTCCTCCATTTACAAAACGCTCCCCATGGAAGTAGTTGCCTGCCATGGGGATATGCAGTCTGAGACTTCTTAAAATATATTTTGTTTAATTATATATCAAGGTACCAGTAGAACAGCAATTATTATTTTAGAATTCAATGACTGTTACGTTCTACACCATTTTCTACTATGACTTTCTCTCCTGGATAATCACATTGTAGAGAAATCAGAAACGAGATTTTCCATATGTTTGAAGTTACCCAGTTAGTAATCCTACAGTATCACTTGTCATAATCGATAATGTTAACCAGAATGTAAGTTAATTTCGAGAAATAAATGTCCAGTTACATTGATGAGATTGGCTGTTGACACTGATTGGCAGACAGAAGTGAGTCGTTCTGGCAGAATAGAAATATAATAGTTATTGAAAAATGTGAGCATAAAAAGCTACTGTTCTTCTTCAAAATTTAATAAATATAAAAAAATCTATGCCTAAAATTGTTCTATCTTGTTTAGGTACCAAAGGGCTTTGAATGGAAACAAAATAGAAAAAGTGTTTTGCTTACTTAGAAGAGGAAAAAAAATGGACAAAAAACCCCATGATTTTTTCTCCTCTAATATATACACTTTTTGCTCTATCCATCTGCTATGACACCAGTTGCACTTGGTGCATATTGTATATGGAGTGTACATGAATATTAAGAAGGAACAGGTAAGAGAATGTATTAAGTGTTGTCAGTTAGTTATGGTAGGAGACAATCAGTTAACAGATTTGCAGAGACAGGCGGATCTTCTCAGGAGAATCAACGAGTTTAAGAGGAGCTGGGATGACACATGTTCGCTGTTAGTCTCAGCAGGAGTGACAGCAGAGGGGGAGGAGGGCTGGCTGTGCGTACAGCAGGTAGAGCTTGGGGCAACATGCCCGTTGTTTTCCTGCACAGGTCGTTGACAGCCAGACTAAGAGAAAGAAAAGAGACCATTGCATAAAGTAGTTTTGTTGTCTAATTTCATTCAAATGACTGTGTAGCACCATGAAAGTGTAGCATAAAAATAAGCACGGGAAGAACTCAGAGCTACTTCCTTGCAGTGATCTCAAGGAAAGATCCTTTGCCAGACCTCATAATTAACAAACCATTTTCTCTGTGCAAGGCCCTTGCACCTCTTCTTTCCCTGGCTACATGCCCTAACTGACACCAGACCTACTTAATTTGTATGAGATAATTGAAATTATTTGTTTATTGGGTCCCTTTATAGCCTGCCCTACCTAATACTTCTGTTTCTTTTTGTGATCTATGTAAAATAGAAGAACTTTCATGATATATGGACACCTGTCTGTAGTCCTTGCTTTGCAAAAAAATAGCCTATAAGTTATCACATCTTCATGATCCTCCAGTACTTCTTCACCCCTTGGAGAGAAAAAAACAAACAAGAAAACCTGAACACTTACACAGCATTGGTAGGACACTGTAGTTCTTTTTCCTGATCATTGCTTAGCAACTTCAACAAAATTTGAGACTTTTAGCAACCATCTTTCACTGTTGGAAACAGTACCACTCTCCAAGATTTTAAAACTCAGTTTCTCTCCTTTAAATTTCCCTGCCCCAGGGATTGCTGCTCCAGTTGCGATAATTTCTTTAGTATGTGGATGGAGTCTTGCAGCTTCATTCCCTGCAAAGCAGATACCTATTCAGGTTCTGTTGCTGGTTGCATTAACTCAGATATGCTTCAATCTTTTTTCTAAGGCTCCGAAGTTAGAACAGTCAAAAACTATTGCTAAAATGGAAAGGAACAGAAACTCTTGAAGGTATTTTGACATTAAGATGCCCTGAATTGTGTTGCTGGGAAAAATTGCTCAGTTCAAATAGTTTAAACTAAATTAAGATCAAAGCAGTTTAGTGATTTATTAATGACATGTAATTATCCAGAAATCAGTGAGCTATATAGTCAGGATCAATATCAGTAACACAACAGTTAAACCACAATGCTAGACACTTACAAAATGCTAATAAGCACCTACAAGTTTCTAAACACCCTTCGGTAACTAAACCTTCCAAAATTTTCGTGTCCTCCTACAGTTCCCCTACACTGCAGCCAGAGGTCACTGGCATTCCTCTCCGGCAGTACAGGTTTCCCGGTTGCTCACCTCCTGTGAGAGATGTGAGCCCTCCAGCTCTGTGTGACAAAGCCGCCCACAAGGTGCCCTGTACCTAGAAGTGAGATGGCCCTGAGTGACATGTGACATCTCACTGTGGGTACAGGCCCTTCCCCAGCAACCCTTCGTGAGGTTGGGCTGCCCTGTCTGGGCTGCAATTAGGTCCTCAATGTGACCATTTTGAGTGCAAACACCCTCTAGACCGTTTTGACTATGTTCAATCTCCATAAACACCATGCGCATTCACAATTTTATTTTTAAGTTATCCTGGCTATCTGCCAAGGGAGTGTGCAGGCACCCTCACGAAATGCCTGCTGAAAGATCCCATCTCTCTTGCTATTAGCATTTGAGAAAGTGAGAGGCAACTGGACTTCACCTCTTTTAGGCATCTCAGTTATTTTTGCTACAGTGAATGTTGACCAATGTGCCTAATCATAGACCAGGGCTGTCACTCTCAGTAAGTTCAGCTGGAAAGGTGCCTATTTATTTCAGGATCAAAATTGATTCATGAAAAGTAAACTAACATTTTGACTCTAGAAAGTCTGATTTGCACAGCTAGGGGTCCACTATAGTTCTAACATCACCATTTTATAAGAAAGCCAATTTGAAAGTGTTATGCAGAATTTTCTTTGCAGCTGAAGCACTAAGATTTTAATCCTGGCTGTGACCCTGATTCAAAGATTCTAGCATTTGAATTTACTGGCAAAGTCTGCCAAAAATGAAGAGTCTTCTCTGCAGAAAAACATACTGTTGTTGTTGCTATCACTGTCAGTCAAAGCAGTGCCAAGACAGTGAGTATTATGAAGCAATGAGCAATTTTTGTCTCATATCTGTTCATATCAACATTATTTTTTTCTTAGTAGTATTTAAAAAATTTGCTCTTTATCTTTAGAACGTCATAAAAACTTTTTTTTTATAAACAATAGCAGTAAAGTTGATTAAAGTATCACTTGGCAATATCTTCACAATTTCTGGATCCAAACCTTGGTTTTCAAATCTCCAATTTAGCAGGTGAACATCCAATTCCTATGCAGGACACATCAAAAGACCTTTGTACCTAACTAGAGTCATTAATAACATTTAGAACAGCCTAAGGCCCTTCCTAGAGTGTCAATATCCGATTTGGCATACATTCTCAAAAAAAAAAAAAAAAAAGAAAGAATAATGCCTTAAATTCTTCTCTCAATACATTTCTTAATTGTTATACAGCTGTATGGCAATACAACATAATTAAGAAATGAAGGGTAAGAAGACATTTCTTTATATCTTACATTTAGCAGAGCAGCATTTTTAACTATATGATTAACTGAAATTTAACTTATTCATTTCAGCTAAAGACTTCCCTTAGTATATAAAAATAAGAATTGTTTTAGGCATAAGCATCAGTGTTTCTTAATATCAAGGTCATATAGACTAGCTATTTAAATGTAATCTGCTGAACTATTTTCATGCTTAGTTCAGTGGGAAAAAAATGTGTGCTTAATAGTGATTGTCACTGTCATCGTTAGAAATGATTGCTCTTAAAAATATTGAAAAGCCAACTGAAATTATTGTTATGTAAAAAGAATACAGTGTGAAGGTTAACATCAAGATTGTACAGGACTAATGGTGCTTTGCCATTAAAGTTTTCTGTTTATAATATATCAGAGATAATATTGGTTTCTTTAGAATTCAGATGTCCCTCTCAAACCCTAGTAATACTAAATGACTGACTTGAACAATTTTTTCTTAGTATCAGTTGTTCCAGCACTAGTAGTTGTTCCACTAGTATATGTCTGTCTATACCCCATTTTTAATAATCTTCCTTTCTCTCACCCAAAACCAGTTTCCAATGCAAATGGATTCCTGTATAAAATTATACCCTTGTACACACACTGCTACTTCATGTTCTCAAAGGCATTTTGTCATTTCTCATCATTAACAGGCAAGTTCAGCCATGTGAATATATCCCATCATATCCTTTCTAGTGTCTTAAAGAAAAACAAGCATGATGTAGTGTAATGTAAACATACTTGTCTTAGGAACAGCAGAAACTCTGATCCTTATTTCAAAATTAATATTTTAATTCATAAAAAAAATTTTAAAGTGGAAAAAAAAAAAGGAGGGGATCACAATCCACAGAAAGACCTGTAGACACCTTCATAGTTGTAATACTGACCTGACAATGTTCTCAGAAGAATGTTAAGAATTTCTTCAGTTCAGAAGAAAAAAATATTGAGGAAAGACTTCATAAAAGTGTAGTACCATCTATTAAAACAAAAATAAAAATTTTATGGAAGTTATATATATAGCATTTTTATAATAACTGTTTCAGAAGCTCCCATTTTTTAACTGGCAGAAAAGAGCCTATTGATTAATGTTTTCATAACTAATTAAATGGATTGGGATGAAGCACTGAAGTGACACAGACATCTCAAAAGGGTAAGGTCTACTAGTTCATTCTCCTCCTGCTACAATATTATTTCGAAGTATGTTATTCGGTCTTGTTTTAAATTATTTAAGCAATAAAAGCTTTCCTATTACATATTTGATACAGCTTTGTAACTGAGAAACTTTTGCATGGTTTTCAGAAAATGGAACTATATTTTTTTTCCGTAATATTCTTTACACTACTCTAAAATGCACTTTTCTTGTACTTTTTGAAGCAGTAATTTGTATACTGTTATCCTACCTTTAATGAACAATCTAATTAAAGTGGATTTTTCTGTCTCCTCCTTCTGTCTCCTGGTTATTCTTAATATTTACAGTTCCATGACTGTCAGTTCTCTCTCTTTACGTTTCCAGTATCTCTGCTAACACACAAAAGATATAAATACCAGTGACAGTCTTTTTCTTCCTCACAATATTATACTATATTTTCTATTAAATGAATACTCCCTTTTGTCATTATTATCAGTTTTAGACCTTCTTAAGTTGCCTTTTTGTTTGTGGTTTAAACCACTATATCTGAAAGTCAAAATGTACTTCTGTAGTGTATACTCATTAGCTCTTCCTAGGGCTTTCTGACTATTTTTCTGTCCATCTGGAAAAAGAGAAAAAGAGCTGTTGGGCCTAACTTTTGGAACGTGAATAAACCAAGAATTAAAATAATCTGAGCTATTTTATGGCTGTTCTTTAAACACACATTTGCAGTTACCTACAAACATTTGTAGGCCTTTGAAACGTATAGGTGCATACACACACACACACACATATATATATATAGATATAGATATAGATATGCATAGATATGCATAGATATGCATAGATATGTGTGTGTGATCACACGTATTCATGAGCTCGATTAGATTAAGAAAGTAGTGGAAAATTGGACGGGCCTACATGCTAAGTCTTACGCCTTTTGGATACTTAAAATTTTGGATACTTAAATAATTGCTTTTATTAAGCAACTAAATCTAAATATAATAAAACAATGAACAACAACAAAGAAAAGCCCAAACTCAAGAACTTAATTTAGAAACAAAGAATAAAACTCATTAGAGAACACACTAAAAAACATTACTGAGATGGAAAGACCTCTTTTTTACTGTCTGGCTCATTAATTCATTTACTCTCCTCAGAGAATAGAACTACAAACTTTTTTTACCTACACTGTAAGATCAACTGGACTGAAGTTTAACTTCCCTTTTAAATAAGTTCTTTTGATACACATCACCATATGCTGATAAAAGTAGAATGTGGATGGTATATTCTTCTTCCCAGCCTATGCAGGTACTTAGCCACCAGGTTATCAAACCACTCTCTTTTTCACTCACTCAGATCTAAAATGTCTGTGTCAGGCAAAAATAATTTGACAAGCCCAAATTAAAGGGTCTTGGAGGACAGAGTTGCAGAATGATGTAAGTTTATTTTTTGAATCTCACGTGAAGAATTTGAATATCTTATTCTTGAACTTTTAGTATTTTTTAATAGTTTAGGTTTCTTTCTTTTCTTTTCTTTTCTTTTCTTTTCTTTTCTTTTCTTTTCTTTTCTTTTCTTTTCTTTTCTTTTCTTTTCTTTTCTTTTCTTTTCTTTTCTTTTCTTTTCTTTTCTTTTTTTTTCTTTTTTTTTCTTTTCTTTTTCTATCTGAATTGGTGCTAAGAATTATTTAATCAGTCAAATTTTTTTGCATTTTAATTGCAAGCTAAGTGGGCTTTCTTGTCCAGTAACTTTTGTAGCTGGTTTAGCAGACAAAGCCTCAAGGATGGGTAAGCAGACCAATCAAACACAGAAAAGAGAACATCAGGACAGAGATTTTGCTGCCTTTGAAAATAATAAGACAACTACATCACTAGACTGGCTGGAAAGAGGCTCAGTGGAAAGGACCTGGAGGTGTTGGTCGACAGTCAGCTGAATGAGTCAGTGCATGCCCAGGTGGTCAAGAAGCCCAATGGCATCCTGGCCTGTATCAGAAATAGTGTGGCCAGCAGGACCAGGGCAGTGATTGTCTCCTTGTACTCGGCACTGGTGAAGCTATACCTCAAGTCCTGTGCTCAGTTCTTGGGCCCTCAGTACAAGACACTGAGATGCTGGAGTGAGTCCAAAGAAGAGCAACAAACTTTGTTAAGGGTATAGAGAGTGAATCTTATAAGGAGCAGCTGAGGGAGATGAGGTGGTTAAGCCTGGAGAAAAGGAGGCTCAGGAAAAACGCTATCACTCTCTACAGCCACCGGAAAGGACATTGTAGCCAGGTGGGAGTTGGGCTCTTCTTCCAGGTAAGAAGTAACAGAACAAGAGAACATAGCCTCAAGCTACACCAGAGGTGGTCCAGTTTGGACATTAAGAAGAATTTCTTCATGGAAAGAGTGGCTGAGCATTGGAATAGACTGCTCAAGGAGGTGGTAGAGTCACCATTCTTGGAAGTGTTCAAGAAATTACTGGATATGGCTGTCACAACCCACCCCGTAGGAGGTGCGGTGCTCATTGCAAATTCTTGTACTCTTGTCAAGCCGAATGCAGACACCAGTCCATGTGCCAGGGAACTCATGGTTTTTATTATAAAATTTGCAGTGATGCACCTTCCTAGTGGACAAGTGACAGTATATGCACGCAGGGTAAGAGTTGTCAAAGTCTCTGATTTGCATAATTTTTAACTTTTTTGAGGAATCCCATACGAACCGCATATAGTCTCATGAAAAATGGGAAAATTTTAATATGAGTGATGAAAATAATCCAAACTACCCTTGTAGCATAGTGGTGTTTCTCTGATCTGTGTCTAGCCAGAAGGTGAAGGAACAAATGTGTCTTGCTCTGGAAAATGGTCCTGGGGTGAAATTCCACATTACAGATCATCAAGACTACACCAAACAATTACACAGTATGGGCCAATCCAGAGCCAAGAAAGCTCGTATTCTGCAATTAGCATGGGTGACTAAGTAATTTAGAGTGGTCAGCTGTCCAGATTTACTATGGGTGTCAGAGCTATGGCAGATACCCAGCAGCCCTTTCTCAAAGCTGGCTGGTTTGTTTATCTCCTGGATAAAGTACATACGGATGCAGGATGTAAGCACATAAACACTGAGCTCAGAGAAGGACTATCTTACAAGTAAGAAGGCTTCTTTAACTTAAGTAAGTACTACTATCAGTTCCAAAACATATTTCTGGAAAATTTCTTCAGATGACTTTCCAAATTCCATAGAAAATGCACTGTAGGTGTTCAGATACTTTGTCAAGTGATTGTCTCCATGTTCTTAGCCATTAACTAAAAACTGCTGGACATACAAAAGTGAGAAAAAACAGCATACAGAGAATTGCTAAGACTTTTAAACCAAGAGGACTTTTAAAGTTAGTTAATCTTATTTATTTTATGTAATACAGACCCCTGAAACGTGCTTAGCAACTGCGGTGCTAACTTCTTTTTGTTTNTTTTTTTTTTTTTTTTTTTTTTTTTTTTTTTTTTAATAGCCTAATTTCGAAACTAAGCTCAATAGAAAAACCATTGTTTTCCTAGGGAACTTGTTCTGTTTAGATGTCTCTGAAACTACCTTTATATCTAGTCTAATTTACCTAACTTTGCCTTCAAACCACTGCATCTCATTTTACCTAATGCCAAAAAGTTTCTCAGCTAGACATCTGTAGATTGTAATGAAGTCATGTCCTTGAAGAAATTCAATACATGGAGCTTTTGCTGCTTTTTCACACGAGCCATTTTCTTCATCCTTCCTCATCTCAGTTATTATTTTCAGAAGCTTCTAAAATTGTAACATCTTTTCTAAAGTACGAGCACCAGAACTTGTCATAGTAGTCGAGTAATAGTATCATTAATATCATCTTGCAGTGCAGAAATACTGTTTTTCTTCTTGCATAGCTGGTGATGTAGCTTAATTTCTGAATCACATCTAGGTAAATGAATTCTGTTGATTATCTTGGGAACAGTACTGATGCGAGGTTTCACACATGTGGGATTGAAATGAAGATACCTATGAAGATGAAGGAAGGAGGTACAAAGTGAGAGGCAAAATGGAAATAAGGATTAGAGTGAAAACCTTGGGAGGATCATGTTAGCTGTAGTCAGTGACAGAAGGGAAGGAAGGTTATAGGTGGCAAATGCCACAGAAGTGTAAATGTTGTATGTCAAAATGCCAGCTGTATCCTGTAGTATATATTCTTCCTTCATTCTACTTCTTGGAAGCAGTAGAGGAAAAATCAACCTCGTTTTCCAGTGTCTACCTAAAGGAGAAAGCAGACCTCTACGTTTTTCATAGTCTAGGGAGAGTGTAGCTTGGATAAGCACCTAGTTACTAGATCAGGTCAAATCACACTAGTGTGATCTGACGTTTATTCTGATGCAACCTTTCACCCTTTCATCTTAAAAAATAAAGTGTTGAAATGTACTTCATTCTACTAAATAATATGTCTCACCTTAGTGTGTTTACCTGGCTTACCTTTTTATTTATTTATTGCCACTTTTTCTATTTTGGTATTTTCAGCAATTTTACTCACTCTTCATTTATATTTTATTTTAAACTACCAATATAGACAGTGAACAACCTTGGGCTGAGATATATTCATGAAATCACAATAAATTCCATCCATAGTGGCTAACAATTTCTCATCTAGTTTCTTATTGTAACTTAGTACTAGAGTCAATTATATGTACCTGAAATGTGGATACATTTCTTTTATAATAGATCTTTTTTTTAAACCATGAAGTCATGTGATGAGCCAAGTACCCTACAGAAGCCTGAACGTTTTATTCAGCATATTGACCTTTATCAACTGACCTATAACCTCATAAAAAACAGTAAAGAGTTTGTATAAGAAGGCTTATTTTCCATTTAACTGCATTGGCTGACATTAATTTTGAATGTAACCAACTCTTAATTATTTACCGACTACCTCCATGCCAGCTTTTTTATAACCGTCTGAGATTGATATCAACCTAGCTGTCCTTAAATTTCCTCTCCTATAACCTTTTAAAACACCAGTACAGCATTTCAACTGTTTTGAAACCCTCTGTGAGTTTTCAATTGTTTCTGTTTGACAATATCTATTTTAAACAGCTCACAGACATTTGTGGATAATTCCTTGGGTGTTCTTAGATTCGAGTGTTCTAGTTCTGAATTTAAATAAGTGCTTAACTTCATTAAAATCTTTAGTACACTTTGTAATAAATATAATTATCAATATCAAACCTGATATTTATTCTTCTGTCTTGTTCCAAGGGGTTTTTGTTTTTATTGTTACTGTTTTCCTGATGATGCCCAGCATAAACATATCTTAAATAATTCTGCCTTTTTTGCATCATGGTACATGATTTTGCCATCTCTGTTTAGTATCATTATCAGTAAATGTCACTAGTTGTAGTTCTGATGTACATATATCAAAACAGAAGTATATATATATATATTTCACACATATTTATTTTAGCTACCCTTTCCAACTCTCTGAATTCCTTAGCTATCACTGTTTGCACATTACTTCCTCTTTATTTTTAATATATCTTTGTTCTTTCAAAATATGGCAACTGAAAGATGCAAAAAACTTACTTTATAACTCAGATATTTTCAATAGAGTAAATATTTTCTGAAGAAAAAATATGTGTTTGGGACACCTGACAAAGCACCTTAAACACATTTCAATCATACATATATGTGTGTGGGTGTAGTCAGTGTAACTGTGCATATATGAATATAAAAACAAAGAGATTTTATCTCATTTTTCTTCATCCATAACTTCTCTTCCAGTTTTAGATACCGAATTTTAAAAATACACCAGGGTTATACACTGCCTCTTAATATGTATTCTTTTTGTATAGGTACGGGAATTAGATATTCATTTAGCCATGCTTCCTAAAAGCCCAAACACAGTAGAAAATATTTTCTGATCCAATAAACTAGAAGAAATAAATTATATGGAAACAGTAAAAAATAAGTGTTTACAGTAGATGAAGGCTATTTATGTAAAGAAAAACATGTACAAATATTGAAGTGGGAGTAATATACAGAAAAACTGATGAGATTCATTAGAGGCAGGCTACGGTTTATTTGAACATTTTTTGATGTTCCACCATAAATTTGCCTTCATTAAATATCAGCTGTCTCACTTAATAAGAAAAGCAGTAAGGAACAAGTAAGAAAAGAAGAAGGAACAAGTAAAAGTAACTCTAGTGACATAAGAATATAGGTCCCTGAACTCAATACTATTTGCTGGTGAAGTGTCTCAGTCTACCTGAATTGCCTAAATCACTGGGAAATAGTTTTAGAAATGAAACGAGAGCTCAGCCTTTGCAGAGGTGATGATAAATCAGACTTGTAAACATGCAATTTGGCTTCTGCCTGTGTCAGTCTACTATTTTTTCATACTGAATGTGAGACAGTCTTCCATATGGGTGAGAAGGAATATAGAAAGGGTGAAAAAAATTATCTGGCTTTGCATTCTGTGTACAGTTCCCTGTTCAAAAACTGCATTGAGGCATTCTCTGAATACATAATTTTATCTAATACTGTTAACATGACACAAAATGAACAAGTTTACATTAAAATTTCTTACCTAATTTTCCTCTAATTCAGCATTAGGATTCAAATTTTTATTTCCACTATTATTTTCTACAATCCCTGTGGTACTTACAATTCATCCTATCTCAATTTAGTAAAGCAAAACAACAGAGGGGAAAATTATACAACACTTTTTAAAGATCTATTTTTAATTTTAAAAATAAGTCTAGTATATTAGAAACTGTAAATAAATGTGTTTTCACAACTATCCAAGTAGCTTAATGTCGGCAAAATTAAGGTACGTTTGTAGCACAAATATAGCCTTCTACAACAGAGTGCATCAGCAGCAGTTCACTCCAAACGTTGTAGATAATTAATCTCATTTTCCCTCTGCTTCGTTTTGTGTTCTATTAGTTTCCTTACTCAAACTTTCAAGTCACAATCTAATTTAAAGCCTCACAACTGGTCTAATGTGGTAATGTGTTCCAACTGTGTGCAGTGTCTAGCAGAGAGTGATAGGGACAGAATGCTAATTTGACTCCCAGTGTGCACGGTGCTCAATAAATAAATAATATACTGCCTGTGCTCACCATTACTTGACTACAGAAAGTGTCAAAAGCAACAGAAAAGGTGGATTCAAGTTTAAGGCATGTAACAGAAAATGAACTGAAGCAGGGATGGGTAGGGGAGACAGAAGAAAACAGGAAAGCAGGAGGAGAAGACAGTCTGCCTCAGAATGGCTATTATTCTGTTAGCATGGTTCAACTATAGGTGCACAGATAATGTATACTACATACTGATTAATGGTTAAATATTAATTTTTTATTTGTAAGAGTTTTGCCTTCTGTGTGTTCTTTTATATCTCTATAGAGAAATGTAGAATTCCTTTATATTGTTCTAACTTCTGTTTGTTTAATTATTCTCTTTCAGAAATACTCTTTATTTTAACACACCAATTTTCTTCGGTATTTTGACTTTGCTTCCTTACTGTGTGTAGAGGTTGCTTTATTTTTGGAGCTTTAGTTTTCACACACCTGAAAACTAAACTATGCACCAGTTAACTGTAGAGTTAACTGATCTTCTGTGCAGGCATCTGAACTTCTGGAAACTCTACTGTGATCAGTGAAGTCACACTGGTGCAAAACTAGCACTTGGGAGACTAAATTCAAAGTGCTGATGTTATGAAGAAGTGTGCAAGGAAGCGTGTATGTATACCAGAAAAAGAGACAATGTGCTGGTATGTGTGGTAAAATTAAAGTCTGAGAATAAAGTAAAGGATAGAAAGATAATGCGGAAGGAAAAAAAAAAAAAGAAAATGTGATTCCCATGAAACTGGCACTGTCTTGGATTATTAAAATATTATTCTGTATAAAATGTCATTACAATCTTGTTTAAATTTAATGCAATTTACCAGACCATAAAGAACTCCTTCGAATAAATGGCTGGTTTCCAGGCACATCTACTGTGCTGCTGATTACAATACATCCTGACATTTATGACAGTTTTATAATTCTTGTATTCTGTACCTAGCTGTGCTCTGAAGTGTCTCTACTTTGCTGAAGGCTTTCTCCTGGGAAATGGCACTAAGGTTTTGTGGACCGAAAGGACAAAAAAACAGTTTGACAGAAAAACTCTATCAATATAGAATGCAAGCCTGTTTCCACGTTGTTTAAAACTATTAAAAATGAAGATCCATTTTATAATGATACCTGTGTAATTCATCGTCACAAAAAACCGCATCAACTTGAGAAGATATTCTTATATGACTAAACTTACCGGTATGAGTAGGGATTTGTCGGATCAATGCCTAGACATTTCTATTGCAAGAGTAATCCCACTGATGGTTTACAAAGACTAAGATTCACAGGAAGATTTGGAAAAATGTCAGACCTAGATAAAAGCAAAAGAATAGTTAAGGAGTATGAGGGCAGGAAAGACATCTTACTACACAGCCTTTGACCTTTATGTGGGGCAGTAATCAAAACAGCATTTAATCATATCTTCAAATGTTTCAGGAAAGTTTTATAACAAAAAAAATATATTGACACAATTCAGAGAATGATTTTGAGAAAGAGCAAGTTGAAGCATTTCTATAAATACTTGGGTAATACTGGCTTAATGATTTCAATAGAAACATTGTAAAAGATTTTAAGTGAAGGTGTTATCAAAATTGGCATAATAATAATAAATTTATTTTTTCCCTAAGAGGGTAGTTCCTATATATTTCAGCTGAAACGCTATAACATTTCCACTGAAAATTGTGCACCAGCTGTACAAAAAATATTTTGCATATTTGTTTGAGTTCACCTACTTTGAGTTAGAGCTGCAAGCGGACAGCTGAAGTTCTGACTTAACCATAAAACTTCAATTAGATGTACTGTCCATTGAGCACACAGACAGCAAGAGGGAGACAGACTGAAAAAGATTTAACTGGACTTAAAGATAGTACAGAGTATTCTGCTTTCCAGGCGGCATGTCTGTGCTTGCCAATATTTAGGATATAGATCCAAAACTCCATTCATTTATAGTAACACTGTACCCCTGTCAGCTTCTCCCTTTGATGTGAGGGAGGAATGCCTGAACACCAATGACGAATCTACTCCCTCTTCTGCTTTGCTATCAGTGTTTAGTGCAGGGCGTTATTACAGAGTTACTCCTGGCGCCCCGTTGGCCCTGAACTGCCACGCTAATCAATCCACAGATTGTCCTCAAAACGGTGTATTTCTAGAGTGCTGCTCCATTTCAGAGTGCTGGCTGTAAGAGATAATGTAATCATCTGTAGTGCTGCAGAAAAACAGGTTTAAATTGTAATCACACAAGAACCCCTGAATTAAATTAGGTCAGCCTCGTCTGTATACAGATGGAAGGAAGACCTCTGTGGACCTCTAAAGTATTTAAGGAGATACTATTAGTGAGTAATACAGGAGATGACAATTTTTCACAGTATTAGTACTGCCCAGACATCATGTTAGATGGAACCCTATTGCTAGAGATCTCATCTTTCAGATAAAACATAAAAACAAGGTGCTGAACAAAACCGGTGATTAAAAATTGTGTGGTATTTCTCATAATGTTCCCTTAGCCAAACTTGAAGTAGGTAATTACATTCTGCTTGCCTTAATTAGCCTGAAGTCCGTGAAACACAAGTTTTTCCATCTCATCCTAACAGGTCTGTAATGATATTTTCCCCCGTACTCAATGATCACAGACTATTGTCTCAAAAGAAAAAAAAAAAAAGAAAAAAAAAAAGGAGAAATAACTACTATATACAATTATTAGGAACATACAAAATAGCCAATAGCTTAAAGGTATGGGCTTAATTAAATTGAAATATTTATAAAGCACAACAGAACTTTCCATTGAAATTGTTTGATGGCTATCCAGCAAACAAAGCCCATTATTTAAAAATGCAGTATGAAATGAATATTCTAGAAAATCTAAAAACAGACTCGTGCAATTTAATATATTTCAGTATAAAGTAATGAAGTAAAGGCAATGGAAAATGTTACTTAGCTTCAGAGACAAATGCATACTTAAATGTCTGTGAATACCATCCTAACTTACTAGTAAGACATGAGTGTAGAAAAAGACATGTCTGCTTAGAGGCCATAAGGACTTGATTTGAAAAAGGTGAGATTAACAGTTCAGATATTGCTGTCCAACTCAAATTTATTCCAAATTGGAAATTTTTGTTTCAAAGGGAACCTTTTAATTCCCTCTGAGCCCTATAGTGCTAGTTCAAAATGAAAAAAAACCAAAACAAAACAAAACAAAAAGTGACCTGAAAATGAAGAGTTTCAGCTCTTTAGAAAACAAAAAATCTTTAATATTACACTGGAATATTTAGCATCAAAGATATTCTTGGTCAATTTACTGCACATAATGTTAAAATCTTGTATTTTTTTTTCTTACACAAGAGAAAAGGACAGGATGGTACATCAGTGTTTGATCTTACCATTTGATCTTGTCCATTCTTAAAGTGTGCATATCATTTTGCATTCAGTAGCAATTCTGTGTTTTTATCTATTAAGTATTTGTCAGTGTCTTGCTCAATTGCAACCATTAGAAACAGATCATGAGGAAAACACATTCCTTTATTCAATTTTAGCTCACCTATACATAATTTTACAGACAGTATCCATTTTGTATATATTAACGCAAATGGAAAACTCCTATTGTAGACATAACCACCTTCAGGAATTTCAAGGAACTCACACACTGGTTCCTAATTCAATTAATCAACATTACTTGGGTCAGTCAATTAACTTTCTCCTCCCGCCCATGAAGACTTCAATAATCCTCATCTAAGAATCGAGCAGTATGGACCCAATTCACCCTTTTTTATTCTGAAATTAGAACAACAGGTATGGGCTTTTGTGGTAACATTTTTGGCAGTACTGCCAGACAGGTTATTCCCTTTAGGAAACCAAGAGGAAAGAGAAGAGACCAAATTAACCAAGAAAAGAAAGGAAACAGAGAAAGCTTGTTTTGGAACACAATTGTTGAGGCAGCACTGAAGAACTCAGAGAAGAGCCTTTTTGCAAAAGAAAATGCACTGTGCAGTTCCAATTCTCAGATGTGCTTAGTGAAGAACTTTCACATGAGCATCTGTGCTTGTCAGGCTTCTTTTTTGAACTGCCACGGTTCTGTGTTACCAGCTGATAAACTGCTTGTAAAATTTAGCGGCCGAAACCTGCTGTATTCTCTGTCTCCACCGCGGAATCCCACTACAGTCTGCCTCCTGCAACATGGCACTGAAAAACCCACAAAGCTGAATGGATGTGAGTGAGCAACCTGCTTGTGACTGTTGTGCAGCTGAAATGTCATCTTGTCTATTGATTGTTTAACTATGTAACCTCTCTGCTGCCTTAACAATGCATAATCATCATTCCATTAATGAAGACACTTCTCAGAATTCATCCTAATATTTTTTATTTTGAAAGGTTGTGGAGTTCTTGTCACATCCATTTCTATTTCTTTCTAGCCACACAGAACCTGATCATATTCAGAAATTTTTGAGGAAATAAAAATGCAAGATGTTCCTGTTATGGAAGGCTGTTTCACAAGTTGAGTATATATATTATCCTTCCATGGAAAGCCCTTGTGGGTGCAAAAGTCCCAGGGGCTTGATGACAGAAAGAGGTTGTTTTTTTTTTTCTTCAAACCTATGTAAGAAAGCACTATTTTCCTAGGGAGAAGAAGAGGCATTTGTATTTAAAATCAAGGGGATTGAATGACTTTGGAATTAAACGACTATACCTGTTGAATATTCAAAAAAAATGTACCTAGAAAAGAACGGAAGTGCACAAATGCATATCAGTTGGAGTATTAGCAACTGAGTTGGAATAATTAGTATCTTATCTTGTAATACTAGTTTAAAGGTAGTTTTAATACTAATGTAGATTTAATTTCAGTGGTGTACTTGCATGCACGAATTACCCTCAGCAAGAGATACAATCACTTCTTAATCCCAGTTCTCAGAAAATATCAGTTGAAACTATTTTAAAAGAAATATCCAAGGTTAAGAGCCGTGCTATGCAAAATTAATGTGTTATCAAAGCCAGACTATCTTTGTTTTCAGAGAATACAGAAAAGCCAGCTAGTGACAACTTTTGGTTGTTAAAAGCCCCATGATACTTTTATAAGAGACAGAGTTTTAGTTCTCAATTATTTGTCCAAATCCAGCATGGGTAATCATATTCCTTCTATTTAAGAAATCACAGTTGTCCTTTTAATTGAGCACAGTATAATTTTCTTTTTCCCCTAAAAATCAAGACAGGGTATGGTGTGTTAGCAGCCACCAGATTCTTGTGCATGTGATTGCATTTCATGTGCAGTCAGTTCATATTTTAAACTCAAATAAACCCATAACTTAAGATTTAGAATGCAAACTTCAGTGCATATACATGAAGATACATTGTCTCCTCCATACACTTCTTTGGCTAAAAGCTGAGGTAAATATTAAATGGCACCCACAAAACCATATTGAACTTTGTGAGCCACATGATATCAGCAGGAATCTTTACAGTGATTTCTGATGACAGTGTATTAGACTCTTTTGGAATAACAAGATAAAATAGGATGATAAGAAACAAAGATAAAACTCTGACTTCACTGAAACTAGCAACAGTTTTTTGAGTTATTTCAGTGCAGTCTGCTTTTCATCCAAAGACAGGTTTTGTTTTACTTTCGTTCATTTTAGGATAGAAGGAAAAAAGATGTTTTACAAGAAATTATGGTTTCTGCCATTAACAAGTACTGTCAAACTAGTTTCATTTTGGCATTAGCAGAGTCTGTGAAATCAAATCAGGTGTTATGTAAACATAGGGTTTAAATCATGAAATAATGCCTATAATTTAAGCTCTATTTTCTTGACAGTAGAAGAAAAAAAATATTTTTAGCCTATATCTCACAGGATTAACATTTAAACATGCGGACAAATTAGAGGAGACATTAAAAATAATTACAATTCACCTCCACTGGAAAAAAAAGCAAAATTATCAGCAAAGTTTGTTCATGGTGTAAAAGTTAATAGAAGGACATTTAATAAACAGCAATGAAACAGATAACAGCAGAGTAATATTAAAAAAAAACCAAAAACCCCACCCTTTTTAATAATCTCAAATGCTAATTGGGAAAAAATAGATCAATGCATAAGATTCTCCCCAAAGCACTTTATCGGTGCTTTCATTAGAAGTGTTTAATACAACCAAAAGCTTTATTCAGAATTTCATCTGCCAGCTGATCCCAGTGGAAAGAATGGTAACAAATGCGGGAGAGACTAAAGTATTAATTCATACTTGATACTGTATTATAAATCGCAACAAAAGGATATTGCAAACTATATGGACAAATGCAATTATAACAGAATCTATTTCCAAGTACCTCAGGGACAGTGAGAACAGATTATGTTGTGCATTGGTTCATTTGTCTACATGTATATACAGTGGAAGAGGAAACACAGTGAACACATATGTATCTTAGTTTAAAAAACAATTAAAAATAGATATTGAAATATTCATTAAAACTACTGTTGCTTAACAATGTAGCACAGAGGTGAAAGAGAACAGACTAGAAGGAGCTGAGGGGGATTCTTGTTAAGCCACATAAAATTCTGTTGGACAAATGCCCTTACAGCCAATCTGTTATCCCATTCCTTGGTGTGGGGCATGTCAGGGTCGTGCCAGAATCACACATGGGAAGGGAGATGGACTAGAATATGTGGAGCTCCGTCCATTCCTTTGCAGCCAAAGGAATCCCTGCAGGAAACAGCCAAAGCCACACAGCCCTTGTGCAGTTTTGTATTGAGCTTGGGTTTGGTTCAGACCCAGCAGTACTGAGGACTGGGGAAGGATGGATGATTGCTTAGACTTTGCCAGCAGCAGCTGGCATTCTAAAACACAGAAAGAAGTTCAAAGGTGGGTTTAAAATTCTGTCTTTCTCTGTTTCCTTTATTTGTGATATTATATACATAATTTATATAATAGATATGATAAAGCATCCTTTTTTGCTATTAATTCCTTGCCCATGCACATATCTTCTTTGAAAAAATTACTGAAAAAATTAGTATTTTATGTAACATCACAGGATAGTTTACTACTTAGACAAGGTAGTGTTACAAAGCAGTCACACAAAAATTGTTAATTTCATAGCGAACATGAACAAATGTCTAAATTTTGTCTCTGAAATACTGAGTATGTTTAAAATGACAACTCTTTTACATTTAAATTTTTCATTCCTCCATGTAGTTAGTATGATTTACACTTACTTATTTATGTAGAGATGTGCTTATTGTACTGATTGTATATTTACTGTTTTATTCTTAGCACTGTACTCCAGTGCCTATAAACCTGTGAGAATATGAACTAGGGTGGTGGTTGCTGGCTTTTTCTTTTTTTTTTTGTGCTCACAAATAATCAAGACATTATTAACAAAGCTCCACTTGTAGAATTTAAATAGTGTCAGAATTTGACTTGCAGATCTAAGGACGAATTTGCAAGGTTGACTGTCAGAATAGGTTTTTAGTTTTCTAAAAAACTTGTCAACAGAGTACACTTAAGACAGAGTTAATGAGAGGCAACATACAGAGAATCCAATTATACATTTTTTTACAGATTGCTTATTGGAGTATAAGTATGCTTTAATAGCATACACAAAGTCAAAGAGCTCACATAAGAATAGTCAAGATAATTGAGGACAGATTTATTCAGAGGATACAGAAATTAAGGCATAGATCCTTATCTTAGAACATGCCACACGGGAATTACTTTTTAGATTAGCTAGGACACAGAGATTACAGGTGGGAAAGACAAGTGGACGACATCAGAATTTAAGAATGGCCCAGAAATCTGCACATTGGTCTATATGAAAAGAAACCTAGTCTCTTAAAATACTTAATGCAGTTATGATTCTGGACAAAAAAGCTGTCAGAGCACATATCCCTTCACATGTACTTTGTATGTTTCCCTATAGCTGTCAAGGCAGAAGACTCTTATTTCATTTTTACTACTGATCATGAAAGACTGCAGGGACTCTGGAACATGAGCATTCAAGAGGTTTCTTCTGGAAACTGATATTTTTAACAACCAATATTCCTCTTTTTAACATGTGTAAAGGGTACTGTTACTCTCAATCTAATTACTTAATAGTTTAATACTTTTGTGAAGTTTGAGTCACATCAGGCAAAGAAGTGTCAAGTTTCCAAATTAGAAAAAAATAACACAAATTTCCCATTCCAGTCCGGAATGCTGTAGGTTTCTCAAGCACAAATGTACGATTTTGTGGTCCCCATGTGACTTTAGCTATAAAATATACATTTAAATCCTTTATTCAGCCAGAATACCAGATCTTCCCACATGTAGCAGCAGGAATTATGAGATTCTGACTAGATTTCTAGAGAAAACTACAATATCTCTGTTTCTCAGGCCTTAAACTGTTGAGACAGAGATTTGTGTTTGTAATTTTGTTTTCCTTTGGATATATGGTATGAGTTAGGTGATAGTTCAGATCTTGCCTGGAAGCATTAGGACTCTGATGTTATAGGTATTTTAGAAACACAAGATGTGCAAACCATCCACTTCCTAATCTACAGACACTCTAATTCCAAAATAAAATGCAAAAAAAATAAAAAAATAAAAAAAATAAAATAAAAAAAATGCAAACAATGAGATAAAAAGGTACAATAAAAGGATATCATTTAGTCATCTTCATCAAAGGATTTCTAAATGGAGGTCACAAAGATGAAGAGAATCAAAGGCACTTGATGAAGTAATCTTGTTCACATTTATATGAAGTTCCTCTCTGCTGTGGGTTGACCGTGGCTGAATGTCAGATGCCCACCAAAGCTGCCCTATCACTCACCTCCTCAGCTGGACAGGGAACAGAAAATATAACAAAGGGTTCACGGATAAAGATAAGAGCAGGGAGTGATCACTCACCAACGACTGTCACAGACAAAGTAGAATTGGCTTGGGAAAATTAGCCTCCTGGCTACTGCAAAAATTAACCCTGTCCTGGCCAGAAGCAGGACACCAACCCAGGAATATCTTCTGGCAGCCTCTCTCAAAAGCCACCCGTGTAGCTTCCCCACTACCAAAATCTTGCCATGAAAACCCAATACACTCCCAAGTATTCAGAAAGGCAGTGTTTGAAAATTGAACTGATAAGGAAGAAAAGCTGACATAATGGCATGAGGATGTGACTTTCTAAATGAGAAATGATGATCAAATGAGGATAAATGGAGCAGAATTTTGAAAGAAAGAGTAAATATTTCATGCTTGATGCAACAAGGCAAAGCAAGGAGCAGTATAGGTATGCTAAAAGAGGTGACATTGTCAAAATAATATCACTGGCAAGAAGATTAATTCTAGATATATAAATAGGAATCAATTGCCAAGACAAATGAAAGTGTGGTATAAAAAGCTACTTAGGTATCTTGGTTGGATAAGGAAGGCAGACATAACTACACAAAAAGACATAACCTGCAAAATCCAGAGAGCAGTGAAATCACACTGAGAAGAAGCACATCCAGGTTGTGGGTTTCAAGGACAGGTTTTGAGGTTTTGGGTTTGAGCCTTGAGTGAAAGGCTAGAGGTTCCACAAAATTCAGGAAAGGAAGAAGAAGGTAGTTTTTGTGAAGAAAAACTAAGTGCTCTCTTTTGGTTATGAGCTGGAATGATAGATATTCACAAAGGTATGTCAGGCAGGCTGACCAGTATTTCAGTCTGAAGTGGTACTGAAGAAGAAGTTTTGTGAGTCATAAATACGCATAAGATGATTGAATTTTTGATGGCCTTCGAACATCAGCGCATATAGTTGGTAAGTTATGAAAGATGTTTGCAATTTTTGTTATTCATAACAGAAAGGAAACACTAAAATAATCTTTAGCATAAGTGATAAACAATAAAAAAGGTTAAAAAAACCCCCTGTTCTCTCAGCAATTCAAGTATGTTGTGCTATCTCACAGCAAATCTCCCAGTTGTGGAGAAAACCTCATGCCACAACTGGATAACCAAAAACTTAAACAAGTGAAGGCCACAAACCAGGAACTATAAATATTATGATAGCTGGAAATGAATCTGCCATAGAGGTAGACATATCTTTAGGCTCTTTCAAACTCCAAAATTTACTCCCAGCATTTTATTTAGTCTAGAGACATCTCAATTCATTTGGCTTTCAAAGTTCTCTCCTGAAATTAGATTTCTTTAATAAAACCCTTTAATAAACAAGCACAAAGAGACAATTCCAACAGTGATTGGTTTTTGATTTTGAGACATGCACTGGGAGCCAAGGCTTTCCGTCTCCATGGAGAAGGTGGATATCCTGTGTTCAGTTCTCTTTTTTTCTTGAGATGCTCCAAATCTTCCTATTTTCCAGAAAGTACACAGTTTCTAGGAAGAACACAAGTGACTGTGCTGAGCTTTTCCTGTAGAAGCAATAGCTGTTCATGCATTAATTCAATATCTGTTGGCTCAAAAATGTTGATTTTTTGAGCTGGCATACAGAACCCAGGGTGCTTCACTGGCCCTGTAGAACAGCTTTTTTTCTACAGTTATGTCCCATATTTCCAGGTAAGGTTTATGATCTGAAGATTTCAAAAGACAGATTGTGTGGCTATCATAAATTAACTTTATGTTTTTCTCCGGGACACATCCACATATGTAATAAAGCAATAGAAGGGGAAGTGTAGTCTCTTTTGGTTTTTATTAATGTTATTTTTACTTTTCTAACCACATGCAAGGGTTATATATTAATTGTTTAATAAGTCTTCTGAAGTTTACACAATTAAAATTTTGTGTAAGAACCTATGAAGTCTATAGGTTTGCATAGGTAACAAAGATTTACAAGCTATGTAAAGAATATCTAGTTACTGATCTATATAAAACCCATCCTGTAAGATACTTACTGTTGCTCATAATGACAATACAGAGAAACAGACATTTTTTTCTTTTATCTTCTTACCTAAGTTCAATGAATGAGCTCCAAATAAATATTTCTATCTTCCGTATGTACAGTCCAGTACACAATATTCCTTCTTGCCAGGCAATTTCTCACCCTGGGCTACTCCTCTCACTTCTTTTATACTTATGCATAAAAAAGGAGTCAAGTTCTTCTATTTCAGCCTTTTAGAGCTGTGTAGTTTTATTTTTATCTTTAAAGAAATTCTCACAACCTTACCAACAAAACCCATCTCCATTATTTTAAGTTCTTCTTTCCAGTTCTCCTAAGAATGAAACTAGAATATCTATATCCATTCACCTTTTAACCAATGTTACAGCAGTAGGCTATTCTCAGGAAGAAGGCTAAGATGATGAATACATATAAAACTTCTGAGAAAATAAACTCACTATTAAGGACATTGCTTATTAGTAATGATAATAATCAACATAATGATGAATTGGGTTGGTTTTAATCTATGTATATGTTTATCTACAGTGATCCTAATGAAAATACACTTTGTGTTGTCAATACTAAAATAATAAGAAATGTACTTGGAGAATCATTACAAAAACACAACATGACACGTGAGTCATGACCATTTGCTGAAATATCCAAAGATCAAGGAATTTTTGAAGTAATAGTACAGATCACACCTGAAAGAAACTCACTACAAAGTTTTCAATTCTGGTTTGCCAGTTGCTGAAATGTGGAAGCAAAAGTCAAAATTAAACATGTATTCATTAATTTCAGTATGATATAATTTAGCAACAGCAAGGTATAGCTATAGCACCATATCTAAGTGCAGGGATGAATAAACTTTGAGAAATAAGGGAAACTGAGAGAGAGTGTGTAAAATAGCAAGGCCAGAAACTAAAAGGATTTGCTGCTTTTTGTACAGTTTTCAAAATAAAAGTAATTATGAATTGATAGAAATATGGCTAGAATGAGTGTTGAAATTTTTTAAATTTCATGTGGGTCAGAAAGATTAGTCTGTCCTGCAAGAAGTGCAATGGAGTGATTAGTTTCTTAGGTCCAGACCGTTCACAGAATTATAGAATATACTGGATTGGAAGAGACCTTATAGATCCAGTTCCAACCCATCTAGACCTAAAAGATCATCTAGTTCCAACACTTTCCGTTAGACCAGGTTGCTCAGGGTCCCATCTGATCTGGCCCTGAACACTTCGAGGGATGAGGCACCCACAGCTTGACTGGGAAACCTGTTCCAGTGCCTCACCACTCTCACAGTAAATAATTTCTTCCCTATTTCTAATCTAAATCTCCTTTCTTTCAGTTTGAAGCCATTTCCCCTTGTCCCATCACTGTGAGCCTTGTAAAAAGTCCCTCTCCAGCTCTCCTGTAGGCCCCTTTAGGTACTGGATGGCTGCTAGAAGAGTTTCCTGGAGTCTGCTTTTCTCCAGGACGAACACCCCCAGCTTTCTTCATCTGTCTTCACAGGAGAGGTGCTCCAGCACTCTGTTTATCTTTATGGCCCTCCTCTAGATTCACTTCTTCAGGTCCATGTCCTCCCTCAATTTGGGGCCCCAGAGCCGGATGCAGCACTCCAGGTGGACTTTCACCAGAGCGGAGTAGGGGAGGAGGATCACAGTCCTTGGCCTGCTGGCCACGCTGCTTTTGATGCAAACCAGGACTCAGTTGGCTTTCTGGGCTGTGAGTGCACACCGCTGGCTCATGTTGAGTTACGCATCAACCAAAATCTGCAAGTTTTTCTCCTCAAGGCTTNCAGGAGAGGTGCTCCAGCACTCTGTTTATCTTTATGGCCCTCCTCTAGATTCACTTCTTCAGGTCCATGTCCTCCCTCAATTTGGGGCCCCAGAGCCGGATGCAGCACTCCAGGTGGACTTTCACCAGCGCGGAGTAGGGGAGGAGGATCACAGTCCTTGGCCTGCTGGCCACGCTGCTTTTGATGCAGACCAGGACTCAGTTGGCTTTCTGGGCTGTGAGTGCACACCGCTGGCTCATGTTGAGTTACGCATCAACCAAACTCTGCAAGTTTTTCTCCTCAAGGCTTTTCTCAATCCATTCTCTGCCCAGATTGCACTTGGAATTGGGATTGCCCTTACACATGTGCAGGACCCTGCGGCTGGCCTTGTTGAACTTCATGAGGATCCATCAGCCCACCTGTCAAGCCTATCCAGGTCCCTCTGGATGGCATCCTTTCCCTCCAGTGTATTGACTGCTCCACTCAGCTTGGTGCCACTCTGAAGATTATAATAAACTCTGATAAATAAGCATGCATTACTTCAAATTACCTTTAACATACTATTCACTGCAGCAACCATCAGCTCAATTTCTCCTGAATTAGAAGCCTCCTAACTAAGTCTACTATTAAATGGAAGGAATAAAAGGTACCATAGGCTGATTGAGAGCCGCCAGTGGCATTGATGAGTTATGCCTACACTGCTAAGGACCTTCTCTCCTCATAGCAACTAGGGACACAACTAACTGAGGCAGTGTTAAGCAGGGGGAAGGCTCCAGTGCCGTAGCTTGTCTGAGTAAAGATGAGTCTGAGATGGTTTGTAACTACTGTACAATCAGTATTCACAGAATACTGGATAAATGTGTTTTAAAGTGTGACTTGGAAAAAATTTTGAAATCTGTAACAATTATTTGTAAAATATTTATATGTTAGTAATTAATTGCCTCAATAAATAGCCAGCTATTAAAGTTTAAAATGAAATTTAACTCTGGTGTTTGCATTTTACGATACCATGGAGATACTTCTTCCCTCAGAAATTGAAGGTACAAGGTAGATGTTGATTTTTAATTTGGAATTATATTCTGTTTTAAAATGTGTTCTAAATAGCCAAGAATTTAATTATTGTCACTTTTTGTAGAATATAGGGTTAAGTTTATTCAAAAAATCTGTGCTGTCTGCAAGTCTTGAAAGGTTTTAGTGAAGACATATGTTTTGCTTCAATGTTTTGACATAAAGATAGTAGCAAGTTAATTAATTACAACTTGCATATTTCTTGTGAGAAAGATGCTCTGTTAAATTAAAAACCTAGGACCTTTATCATGTCAATCACAAGATGATATCTGCACAGAAACAATCTAATTTATTAGTCCCACTGACTATTAACGTTGGTTTCTGGTACAGTGTCTTTAAATGTCTTTATTACTTGTGATAGGTATGATATAAAATAAAGGTCAAGTCTAGGTCAGCTGGGTTAGAGCATGGAATTAAATTCAATCTGGACCAGTCTCTAAGATTATCTTGCTCCTGATTTACCTTGTTTTTGAGGTCTTGGCTTTCCAAAGAACAGTCTTACTGGTGAAGTTTGGAGCAAAGAAGGCTGTCAGTACATCAGCCTATTATTTCACACCCTGTGACACCAGGACCCCTGGTCCACTCAACAACAGGCCCACATTTTCCCTACTCATCCTCCTCCTGTTTCTACACTTACAAAAGTATTTTATGTCCTAGTGAAGCCTTTGTGCACTCAATACTCCTCATCAGATTCATCTCCAACATCAATGTTTAACTTGGCTCTAGTGGACTTGCTTTAATCAAATAAGTAATATTTTTGAGTTACTGGCACAGAAATTCTCTAAAGCTGTATTAAAAATGCATAGAGCAAAATCATATAATATTGGGCAATAAAATTCCCTACTATTCAGTTTCTATTCAGTCCTCAGCTGGTCAAACATCCATTCCTGCAATCATCCTACATTTTGGTTGAAGAAGGTGCTGAAATGGCGACAGCTTCAGGACCTGGTCCATATTGAATAATGTCAGTACATGCAATATTTGAAACTGGCAACTGTTATGTTTACAGATGTAAATGAAGAAAAGGAGCACCTGCTTGTTATGAGGTATATGCCAAAAGATTAATTATCAGCTCAATTCAAACACAAATTCATATAAGAGAAATGAACAATGTATAGTCATAAGCAATGCACTGTAGAAAATGACAGCATTCAGTATCTACTTCAGTTCACTTTGCACTACACTTAGTCTGGGGAAATGGTGTAGGAGACTAGTGGTGGATGCTGAACATGATCTCGACATCAAAAAACTTTTGGTTGGAGAAACACAGAACCTCTTTGTGTAATGTCAGTGACATGCATATTCTCTTGGATACTGCCACTGGTATCGTCTCACATGTAGACTCTTAGTAGGAATCACAACTTGTGCTTGCATGTTACACGTTGAAATGGGTGATAGGGCCTGTGGTCATTTTTTGATTGTATTTAATGAGCATTTTATGTTAAACTAATTATCTTTTTCACTCTCTTCTGAAGTAGCCTTGAAGTTCAATTTTATGCAAATGCTGAAATTTGTTGATTCCAATGACCTCTGCATCGCTCTAAATATGATTAATGCATCAGAAATGGTCTCCTAATCTTTTCTCTGCTGATGGCATAAAATTTACTTTTTTTTTTTTAATGTTCATAGTGGTTTTTTTGCATATTCTCTAATTTTCCAATTAGTATATTTGCTGATGTAATTCTGTTAATTTTGTATGGGTGAGACAAGGTACCATTACAGCTTCACAGGAGATTAGGGATCCAGTTCTGCTAAATCCTGGAGAACCACAAAAGATACCTTTTCAAAGAGAGGGAGAGTACTATATTTTAACTAATATTTAATAATACAGCTTGTGCTAAGTACAAAATAAGCATCATCACTCTCTAACATCTAAAAATCATCTGTGTTTTGTCAATCTTCCTTTAAAATGAAGTTCTAGAAATTCTCCTCTGCAATTTATTTTGTCTGAACGCAGCTGGATTTGGGGTCTGGTCTCAGAAAGTGAACCATGAATCCTCTACATTGCCTGAAACAGCTTTGTAAAACTCTAATATTTAATTGCTCCAGGCAAGTAGTTTCTATAAATTTATTTATTTATTTATTTATTTTGCAGGGAAGAAATAAAATTATATTTAGCATTTCATTTCTCCAGAACTGTGGTATCTGTAACAAAGAAATGAAAAAAATATCTGATTGGGAAGTTGGTTTAAGATATGCTATTTGTCTTCTAACAACCTAAAAAAATGTGTCATGACCATGCTGAAAGTAAAAAAGTAAAACATTATTTGGTTTATTTGTAAGAAGTAAGACAATACAATCTTGTCTTCCTTATGAGTACATGTTATTTAATGTAGAGAAAAGGGACATTAATTTTGTAGAGCTAATCTGCTATAAATACAAATCAGTAAAACTTCCTGAAAATTCAATGAGGTTTATGCAGTTAGCAATTCGGTTCTAAGATGTCTGAATTTTTTTCACTTTTACTTCTTTCAATTCATAAGATTCTCTGTCGCAATCGTGGTGTTGCAATGGTTGTACAGTTAAACAGCTTCCCAACATTTATAGAGCGTAGCTGGATGCAGCCTGAGATTTGTCATTCTTCTCTGTGAAAGTTTGTGTATACGAGGAGAAAAGATACAATAAATTAGCAAAATATTAAAACTTCCTATAAAATGTACTGAAGTTGTAGAATGTTGTCGCTATGAGTCAGGCCATCTCAAAATGCACCACAGACCTCAAATAAATACAGCACTCAAATAAATTGCTCATCTGTGATGATAGTTACTTTGTCCATCAGGACTAGCATGGGACAAATGTCCTATCTATAAATATATCATTTATTCTTCTTTATATAGTACTCATATCACCTGTGCCATCACAAGGTTAGCAAGGATGGATAGGAATCTCATTTAAGGCATTTTCGTTTGAGATAGAAATCTTTGTCGCTTTTTTGGAGATTAATCGGTGCTTTAAGGACAGAATTTACTTCCTTAAATAGATCTCTAAAGTAGGTCAGATGAATCATACACCCCGTGTGTCTATTTCCCTTTGTTGTCTATAAATCCTCAGATGATTAGTGTAGTTAAAAAGGAAATGTATCCATTCAGCATATCCATATTGGCATAACAAATGCTTCTCTAGGTAATATCTGATCCACGTAGGGATCTGCCAGGGGAACTTTTCCTAAACCAAGGCAGCAAAGACCCTACCCTGCTTCAGAAAGGAAGCAGGTTCAACAGTTATTCCGTGCTCCCACTGCTGTGGTACCTTTTGGCTCCACATTGATAATGCAAAACTGACAAGGAGCAGAGTGAATGAGCTTCAGTCCTGAAGAAACTAAGTTGTCTGCTATAGAGTTGTAGAAAACTGTTCTAAAAAACTTGTCAGATGCCATCTTAGTCTATTTCTAGCCTTATGGAGACTTAACATGCCTGTAACATTCCTGACAGATATGTAAGTAGCCTGCTTTAAAAATTATTGTGTCTGTTCATGTGAGAACTTCACAGTTTTCCCAAGGAGCTCATTGTCCCTTGTTGCTTTACTATCCTTGTCAATAGAAATATGTTGGTCTTGCTACACTTTAAGCCCTTTGCTTTTCATGGTAATCTGAAAGAATAGGACTCGGAAAACAGTTTATCCTCTTCCTCCCTGCAACACCTTTCATGTGTGTTTGAAGATTGCTCCCAGTATCTTTCCTCAAGTTTTGTTCCAGTACTTTCTATCTTTTCTTGTGGGTGATGTTTCTCATATAGTCATACTGAACACTGCAGCTCAGAACTCTCCTTTACCTGGGACAACAAATATACGAAGGATTTGCATCTCAGGAAAACAATCAGGTGAAATTTCTCCTCTCTTCTTGAAGCAGTTTCTTGTCTAAGACAGAAGGGGGAAAAGAAGTTGTGTAAAAGCTTCAAGTATATCTTCTGCCAGTCATGGGTGAATTTAAATACAGTTTACAGAAAAATGTGCAGCTCCTACAAAAAAAATCAAAGATCATTTTGATTAAACCTTTGTTTTGTTTCCATTTTCAGTCTCTACTGGGAATTACTGTTTATAAACAAAATTAAGCAAAAAAATTACAAACTCTTTGATTTTATTTGTATGCTGACAGTGTTAAAAATTGAGAATTTCCAAATATAGATAGTAAACTCCTCTTTTATCTTTTCTTTTTGATGGAGTGCTTTTTGTTTTGGTTTTATTTCTTTTTTTAATATTGTATAGTTCCCAGCTGGGCTGGTTGACCCTGGCTGGATGCCAGATGCTCACCGAAGCTGCTCTATCATTGCCCTTCTCACAGGTCACTGGGGAGAAAATGCAACAAATGGCTCATGTTTTGAGACAAGGACAGAGAGAGATCTCTCACTGATTACTGTCATGGGCAAAACGTACTTAACTTGGGAAAGTTAGTTTAATTTATTAGAAATCAAGTCAGATTAGGATAATGAGATGTAAGAACTAAATCTTAAATCACTTTCTCTCCACCCCTCCCTCCCTTTTTCATGGGCTCATCTTTACTTCTGATTTGAAGGACTGTGCTGGCTCACTCTTCAAGTGAGGTGAAAGGAAGCATACAGAGACTGGAAATGGGAATCAGATTTATATTGTAATATAAATTTATATATTATAAACTCTATGCTTCAGTTTTTATATCATGCTTACATTGTGATTTCAGTATGCTGCTGTATCACTTTGTTAAATCAAAACCCCATGTAGTTTCAAATATCTTCAAAGAAGTAAATTTGATATTCAATATTCAAATGTTAAACTCCTGTCATGTAGAATATCTAAATGATGACTTGACCTTGGCTGGCTGATGAGTGCCCACAAAGCTGCTCTCACACTCCACCTCCTCAGCAGTACAAGCGGAGAAAATGAGATAAAAAACTTGTGACTTAAGATAAAGGCTAAAAAGGGAAAAAAAATTATAATGAAAAAATAAAAGGCAATTAAAAAAAAAAGCAAGGGTCACAGTCACATGCACAAACAAAGAAAAAATTTCTCTACTTCCATCAGCAGGTGGTATCCAGCCACTTCCTGAGAAGAAGGGCCTCAAGTGGCATAAGAGTTGGAAGTTTGGAAGATAGATTCCTTAATATTAAATGTCTTAGACACATGCACACTCTTTTCTCTCAGCTTTTATTGCTCAGCCTGATGTCATATGGCATGGACTGCCCCTTTGGTTGGTTTGTACCTGTTGTCCTGGCTGTGTCCATCCTGTCTTACCTCTTGCACATCATCAGCCTATTGACCTTTGGGAAGGTTTGGGGCAGGGTATGCTCTGGGTTGGAGAGACAGCACCGATGCAGTGCCAGCACTGCTCAGCAGCAGCCAAAATTCAGGTGTGTTAGGGATTCTGCTCTAACCACCAAGACAAAGCACTGCACTGTCTGGGCTGCTAGGAGAAAAGTTAACTCTATCCCAGCCAGACCTAGCACAAGCTAAAAGAACCAGGTCAGAAAGTAATAGACCGTGACACATTCAGACTGGAGAATTAAAAGATATTTTGTATTGCCACATTGCTAATGAGATTTAATTATGTCTAATGGACAGGATTTGATTATGATGTTATTCAACATCAAACGTCTCTAAATCCACAGCAGCGGTTTCCCACTAAGTCAGGCATTGATCTGACTTAGGGATTAGTTCTCAGTCATTCTCTCATAATTTATCTTGTTTTGGTTTAATTGTCAGATTATAACAGATCAGGAGGTGGAAGTTGTATGTGGAGGAGGCTTCTCAGTTTATGTTAAGAGTGATATAAGTATTCAGAAACATAATAGCCTTGTGAGACAGAAGGTACCAGGCAGAATTTGTTGGAAATGAGCCCTGGATCAAATCAATTAGAGAAAATGACAAATAAAAGATTTGCAGCAGAAAAGGGTAAGAAGACATCTGTGAGCATTAGAAACATGTAATTGATAATATGCTGTGCCTTACAAGATTTGCACGTGTTCTATTTACATCAGAATCACTTGCCACCTTTTTTGCAAGGGACAGCTTGGTTAATACATAAGAAAAAATGCGATGAGGAAAAAAGGTGGGCAAGCAAAGAAGGGAGCTGTGTACAAGAGAGTGATTACTGAAAATAATAAAAAAATATGTTAATAAAATAAAGTACAAAGCACTGATGATGACTGAATGCAGTGAAAGAATTTTAAAAAACACTAAAATGAACAGAGAAAAATGAAAGAAAGTCAAAAAGTGGAAAAGTGGCAGAGTAAAAATATAACTAAAAGATCCAAATATCTCGGATAAAATGAAGGGGAAAAAATAAAGACCAAAATCAGAAAAAAAACCCTAAAAAAAACCCCCAAAAACCCAATAACATCAACAAAAACAAAAACATACAGGAAAAAACAACCAGAGAAAAAAAAAGCCATAAGGAGCAACTATGAATGTAAAAGGAACTGAGAGCAAGGTGATGATGCTGAATAAGAGACTTAAAGATCTTGAGAGAAGCTTCTATTTTATGATGAAATTGACTTGCAATTTTTTTTTTTCTTTTTGCAATATATATATTGATTGTCCCAAACTAATGAGGTATAGCCTGGGTAGTAGAATGTTAAATCAGAGGACAAGTTTAACTCAGATGTCAAGAAGAAAATATGGATCATTACTCCCTTAAGTCCAGGATGCCTCTGAGTGGAAGAAAAGCAATAAAGTCAAGAAAGCCCTTGGCCACTTTTTTTATCAATATTGTAGTTTCTTTCCTTTTTTATACTGCAGATCTAATCCAAAACTTAAAAATAAAAAAGTTAATTTTCCATTAAAATATAATCATAAATAATATTTGAGTTATTACATGTTATTTCAAAATCTTCTTGTAGCTGCTGATTATTAGTAAAAATGTTCTCAAATCCGAAACTTTCACAGACATTAGCATGAGTGAATATTTGTTTTCAAAATGGTACCAGAGTACGTAAATTATTTACTATTCATTATTCACTATTCAACATTTGCTATTCATTATTCATTCATATAATACAACAATGAGCTGCTCCATTGTAAGAATGCAAATGGATAGATGCCATAGCTTAGATAGTTGGAGTCTGTCAATTATATAGATGTAATATCATGGTGATGTAGATGACTAATCACGCGTTATGAATACTGAACAGCAGTCAAAATTAACATTTTGGAAACAGCCCATAGACCAGAAGTTGCTTGTCCAAACTATTTGTCCAATACTTACAAGTAACTAGACATCAGGATTGGCTTCTGAATGATTCATGAACGGAAAGCAAGGCTAAAGGCTGATTTCTAACCCTTTAAAAATCAATGGAAAGATCCCCACTGGCTTCAAACAATATTGGAATAAGTTCTCCAAATGTGCAATTGATATTATTTACAGTAAGTATTCCAGCCGCACACTGCCTCATCATAGATATTTAATAAGAATTTTGTGCTTTAGGGGAAAAGATAAAAGATGTAGTCATATTTCCTCCCAAAGATATCACTTAGCAAAACTCTGGATTTGCAGCTTTTTCCTTATCCCTTTCCTGTCCACTTATGCTAAAAAAAAAGAACTCTGTGCTACCATGAATGGAAAAAAAATACACTGCATTTTTAAGATCAAAGAGAAGGCAAATTATTTTTGCCTATATAAACTGAAAATAATAATGTGACATTTAAAAGAGCATCTACCACCTGTGCACTCATCCTGATCTGTGGGACTGACTATGGCTAGTTTAGTCTTGATGCAATTTACATAGCTGAGCAGTGAAAGTAGCTCACTGGTTTTGATCTTTCCATATGCTGAGACAAACATGTCAATTACAGTTTGTTTTCTTGAAGTCAAAACTGTGGTGCTTTGCATTGTTTAGTACAGTAAACACTGAAAGAATCTGATGTTTGTTCTGAAAAGCTTATGATCTAATTGATCTTCACATGAGAAAAATGAAAAGGTCTTGCACCGAAGCTTATGGAACTCTTACACTGATTAGAGTCCGATTCAAGATCTATGATGAAAGCTTTTCTTTTGATCTCTACACTAAAAAGATTATTCAGAAGCAGAGTGATATCTAAGAGACTAAGTGTTTTTGCTGAACTGTGTCAACAACTTTTCTTTAAAGCTTAGAGAAAACGCAGTAGTGGATAGGATTCATTCTCAAGTGCCAGTAACAGCTCTGAATGTTTTGTACATTGTCTATTTAAAGCACAGAGCAGCAGAAAACATTATTAATAGCAACTGCCAAAAGATTTAAAACAAAATTTGAGAGCTTCAGTACCTGACAATCTTTTCATGACCTCCCAATTTTTTTAAAGATAGCCGTGCAGTACTTCATACACAACATAAATCATAGTATTACCAAGAAATGTGTTTTTTCCTCCACTCTTGCTTCTGTCTTTTTCAAAACTTGGTGATTCATGAAGCAGTTTGTGAATTTCATTAAGATAATAATTCATTGCTTACAAACTGCCCTCATTATATAAAAATAACCTATTTTTGAAGAAATGAACTTAATTTATGAGGCTCATGATTTTCTACTGAAATCAAGGAAGCTACTCTTGGAAAGTAAGCTCCTGCAGTGACTTTCAAAGCTTTTGTTCAGATTTCTTTTATAAGTTGATCACATCTTTAAGGCTCATCAGAACTGGTTTTTAAGTTACTCTTTATATACAATTTTCCATCATGCGAGAATCAGGAATAACCATTAATGGAAATACAATGCAATGCTTTTTTTTTCCTAATACTTGCTGAAACTTCAGAGCATAGCTTTGCACATATTTTTGATTTATCTGAAACTAAAAAAAAAAAATACAAACTCCCCGAAAAACCCCCAAAACCAAAACCAAAACCAAAACCAAAACCAAAACCAAACAAAACAAACAAACAAACAAAAAACCCAAAAAAAACCCCAAAAAACCCCAACCCCCCCAAAAAAAAACACCAAAAGAAAACAAACAACAACAACAAAACCAACAAATCAAACAAACAAGCAAGCAAACAAACAAACAAAAAAAAAAACCAGAAAGAAAGCCAGTCTGAGTCATCCAACCAAAAGACAGGCATGTAGGAGAGCAGTGAAAGAAAAACACTGTTTTGGTCAGTTCACAAAACAGTTTTGGTACTTCTTAACTATCTCAAATATCCACTGATTTTTACATGTCAATTTGCTGAGAAAGCAGTACCAATGACATGAAATAAAATTAGAATACATCCAAGTTTCTTTGTGTCCTTTAGCAGTATGTTTATTTCAGGTGGACACTTAATTCATAAGGCTAGAGCAGACACTGTTTTCTGGTGTAAAACAACACTTGGGAAAAACGGAAATTTCCTTGGACTAAATAGGTGAGAGGATGCATTAGTAAAAACAGTGGGAGCCAGTGGCTGTGGTCTGTACTGTTGTGAAGAGTGAAACTCTATTAGCAGGCTAGAATATGGCAGGCTTGTCTTGGAGTCTACATAAGACTTGTAAGGAAGATAAAGCTGTTGGTGTGGGAATAGAAAAGGAATGTATTTATCTCAGGACAAGCCCTTACAGAAGAATGAAATACTCCAGTTGCCTCATCTGACCACTTTTAATTATTAATGTAAGAAAGATTTTTGAAGCAATGCATAAAACTAGTGATACCAGAAAACCTCAGCAAATTCACCTGAGTTTTTTTTCTACATAAACAACTTGAAATTCTCTCTCAAGTTGTAAAGAATGATAAAACTGCAGCCAAAGATGTATTTTATCAGATGATGAAAAAGTAACCCTCATATGGAAACTTTAGGGTGAAAAAGCTATTAGTCTTGAGACTGCAATGTCCTTTAAGGTATTTTTCTTTTGGAACTGATAGGTATTTAAAAGCACCGAATCATGGTTTTACTAATTTTATTGGTTTGCTTGTTCTTTTAAGAATATAAGAGTTTAATTTATGACCTTACTACACGGGAGACAGGAACTGAGACAGTAGGAAGAACCTTACAAACCAGCAAGCTACCTGGAATTCATCCTGAAATATTAATTATACATCTGGCAGTACAAAAAGCCTGATTCATAGCCCATTGAAATAAATTAATTATGTATCTGGCAGACTCCAATATCCACCGAAGCCAAAGGAAGTCTTAGGAGTCTTTGACTCCACTGGGCTCTGGATCAAACTGCAGGAGGACGAGCAGAATTAGGCAGAGAGGAACAGATAACCAGCGCTGCTGAGAGCACAGCAAATAGATCAAGGAGATCCAAGCAGCAGGTGGCAGTGTGCAAACACCCCCAGCCCCTCAGAAATGCGTCTCTAACACTGGAGGGAAGGAGAGGGGAAGGGGTGTACCTCTCATGGAATTTGTAAGTGACCTATCTATTTTCACTCTCTGTAAATCTCAGTGAGAGGTGGCTAAGGATTTTGAAACAAATAGCTTCCCGGTGAAAGGATAAAGGTACAAAATCTCAGCTTGGTTGCTGGGTATGATCTCACCTAGGTTTCAGCAACCATGTACCTCTCATCAGAGCTCTGCCTAAGGCTTCTGGACAGTAAACAGGTAGTCCAGCCCAATTTGAATGATGACAGCTACAAGCTGAGTGTCTTCCCCATTACAGAAAGGTGCGGACAGAGTAACGAGAAGTTCACATCAGGCTGGGGAAGGTCTTTTTGCAGAAATATCTTGACATTATCTAGCCATCATAGCTGTCATTTAAACACAGGTTATGAAGACTAAAATTAAAATCTGCTGGATACTCTTGGGGAATGAAGTGGAGATTAGAATTAGAAATGTCTACAGATAGAAGAAAACAATAAAAGAATTAAGATAAGCACAAACACCACCAAGCTTTTTCTGTGCTTTCCTGCTTGTGCACTGCTTGCACATAATTCTTTACTGAATAATGAGCAAAGAAACTCCTTTGCTTTTTGCCTTTGAAAGTCAAGGAAAGTCAATTTTTTAATATTGTTTAACTAAAGGAAGGTATAATGTCTTTTCAGTACTCAGCCTTGGAGATGTTTGCAGAACAAAGGACAGTTATGAAACCTTAAAACACACATGTGGAAATACATGAGAGCAAAACAAAACCAACAACCAAAACAGACCATAAATATCTCTGATCTCACAGTGTACTGGTGTTCAGTGAGAAAGGATTATTTTTCTTCATAATAGCTTGTACGGGGCTAGCTTTTGGATTTGTGATGACATCATGCTCAGCTAAGGGAAGCGGGAGGATGTTTGAAGTGATGATATTCATCTTCTGAAGTCGACATTACATGTGATGGAGCTTTCCTGGAGAGGTCTGAACACCTGCCTGCCCTTTAATTTCGTGGTAGAGATATGATATTCCTTACACTATTATACACACAGCAATATGAAATAAAAGGAAAAAAAAAACAGCAAAATAACAATTGTAACATTCAGCACAACAACTATGAAAATAGGAAGCCTCCAGGAAAATTTGCAACAGTGAATCAGTAAGAAATATGGATGGAGATCTTCTGTGACCTTAACAAGACTTTGAGATTACTAACAGGAAAAGCCTACAGTAAATCTATTTGGTGTATTTTAGTGTATTCTGTATTTCTGAAGATGGATAATTTATGTTTTGTCTTTAGAAAAATAAACACCTAAATCTGCTGTATTATCAATTATATTTTGTTGGGGGGTTTGTTGTTGTGGTGTTTTGTTGTTTTTTTCTTTTTTAATTGAGGTGGTGGTGCAAATTAATCTTATACGATTAAATGCTAAATTTCATTATTTGAAGTATTATAAATGTGCAAAAGATAACTTTCTATGTTGAATGAAGGTTTCATTGGAAACTGGCAAAAATAAGAAAAAATCGTGTTGGGAGAAAAAAAAGGTGGTGATACTGTGGGGTTTTAAAAATAAATAAGTTTAATGTTTAGACTATTTTCCCTCCAGAATGTATAGAAATGGCACATACACATCAATTATCAGGAAATCTTTGGTTTTATAATGACAACAATTTATAAATAAATACATATGCATTGCCATTCTTATTGTCTGGACTCAAATACTATAAAAGAGACCCAAATTTTCAAGACTATGATTTGAGCACTTTTAATTACTGCTTATATAACAGGAGATTGTGATAGATCTTACCTTCATTAGTATTATTTACCAGTGATGTAACTACATATAAGTAAATGAAACTGGATTACATCAGAATTGAACTATTTCAGTAATAATGCTACTTATCTGCACCCAAAGACTAAAACCGTTCAGTTTCTATGAGGCTGAAATGAAACATGAACTGAGGAAAGATTTCAGAAGTCTCTTAGATAAATCAAACATACTGTAACCATAAAGGTCTTCAATTCTGTTTTGGATATGCCCCCAAAGCAATTTCTTGAAATTTTCCATATAAAATCAATGTGTAATGTATGGATAGGAGGCACTGGACACTCTATCTATGAAATGGCTTTTCTTTATACACTCGTGTAATAAATTTTTATATTTTCTGAAAGGATCATGATCTTGCTTTGCACAGTAATACTTCTGCTGTTGGATGATTTCTATGTATTTTAAATAAAAATATATTTTTAAAAATCAGAGTGCAAAATCATGGGTTCTGATTTCTCTTGGAAATATAGCAAAGTTTAAAATCCAAGGATTTTGTGCTAAAATGCTATTGTGTAATTATCCATACGCTACCTCACCTAGTTATTCACTAGATTTTATGACTATTTCTTCATTGTTCACTACACATATTATGAATTAACACAGAAAAAAATAGAAATAGCTGAATACCAAGAGAAATATGAAATCTATTAAAGAACTAACATAGAAACACGAATCTGTGGAATATTGAAAAGTTACAAGAACTAATTTAGCAAATGCCAAAACCAGTGTTAAAACAGTATCGGTTTCCATCACTTCCAGGTATTGGTTCACTGTGAGGATTGTAAATATAAATGTAAATGCTTGCTAATGATTTTAAATAAAGCTAAAATCAAAGAAGAAATCACGGGAATAACTTACACTAACCAAACAAGAAATTATAACAAATAACACCATGTCAATGCTCCAGTGCTGTAATGATTTTAAATTAGAAAAGCAACATTTACAGAACAGGTTGCTCATTTAACATTTTTAGGATCTGTCAATAAGATCACTTTTGGCATGAAACAGACTATTTATTTTGATTAAAGGAAAATCTCTCAATGAAAATACTCAAGCAAATACCAGGAGGGATTCTTGACTTGTTCAGTGCCTAGAGCATTCCTGCATATCACAAGGGTTTGAGAAAGAAGCAAACAGCGCTTGAGGGTCTGAAAAAATGTCAATGTGGTATGTAGATAGGCTGCTGAGGTTACTGAAGAATATTGTTTCAACAAAGGGTGGAAAGCTAGAGATCTGATTAACTCCTTGGCTGCACTGTTTGTAGCTATTTACAAAGTGCCACTTGATGGATGGTAAGAGTGTTCTGTCTTACTGAAATAATTTTTTTAAAGAGTCATTCATGCTGAGTAAAGCAGATATCACACAGTTTAACACAGAGTAGCTGTTTATGAGGGGCTTGCACTGTGGTTTTTGATTTTGTTGTTGGGGTTGAGCTTTGGTTGGTTCGTTAGTTAGGTTTTTTCTGTTTTTCTCCTGTTAAAAACAGTCATGTCTATGAAGGGCTCTGTGCACAAGTCAGCTTATTCCATTCTGGCGTGTGTTTTGTGTCTTTGGAGACATTTGCAGGCAAGAGAAATATAACACATGCCACCAGTATAATGAATACAGCAATCCAGGCCATCAGGTAATTCTCTACTATGTAAAAATGTTATGTTTGCTCTTCTCATTTACTTTGGCTTCTGCAAAGTCTCTAAACTGACCTTGCAAGGAGGTAAGGTGCCATCTGGATGAGGAGCAAATCTCTTCAGAGACAATGTGGGCATAAAGTACTATGTTTAATTACTTTTATTCTAGAAGTTAGAAAACCCCAAACCCGCTATATGATCTTATAAAAAAATAAACGGTATCAAGGAAGATAACATAAAATCATATTACTTAGGATCACATTAAAAGGAGACTATAAATGTAAAGGTCATGTGCTTTTTTTCTTTTTTTCCCAGAAAATCACAAATACACCCATACCAAGCTCTTCTTTCTGGATAAAGGAGTTTATTCCAATTTGGATATTTTTTTGTTTCATTTTTCAGCTGCAAGCCTAGCACTTCAGTTTTGAGATGTGAAAATTAAAAAAAAAAAAAAAATTAATTAATTCAGTCTAATGCAGATATGATCTATTATGTATTATAGGTATAACCTGAATAGAAAATAGCCATTAAAGATAAACAGATTATAGACCCAAGTCTGAAACAGATGAGGGATTTTATGGAGGCACAGAAGGGAAGCAGGAAGTCCTTCTCATACTGCAAGTATGTGATTTAAAATTTCTTGTCTTTTGGCACATTTGAAATATCTGAATTGAACGTAACTATTTCTATTCATATTGTTTAAAGGAGAGACTGATTAATAACTCTGACGTAGGTCCTAACTTCTGCTTCAAACAACTGAATTCTTATTTACTTCAACCATCTTAGATTGATGCTTGCATGCTGACTGCCCCATAAAAGGAACAAGCTGGTCTGCAGATCAAGTTTAATATTGTCATTATTTGTACTGAGGTCTTGATAGCTCATTTTTAGATCGTGAGCACACAAGCATCCAATAAATGTTCATTTGCCACTGTAAAGCAATTATCCTTGATTGCACAGAATTTGTTCCAGTCAGCAAGATCTTGTCAACAATTTGAAATAAAGTGTTCAGAAAGTAATTCACAAGAGCAAAGAAAAGTTGATCTGCGTGCTGGAGGAAGATTATATCAGTATTGTTTTCCTAAGAGTAAGACACAAAGAACAGGGCATAAAATATTAGACAGACCATCCGTAGTTACTTAGGTTTTCAAGACATAGGGCAAGATACGAGTTTACTCCACAGTGTAAATCACCAAAAGGGTTTGAGAGCTGATGATAGCTACAACCTGACATACTGAAAATTTTACTTGTGCTTTTATTTTCCTGCTCCACCAATGTACTTACAAATCAAAATGTAACTACATCGTATCTCCTGTGGACTATTGCATTTTTCTTACACACATTTTTACAGAAACTTTTTGTTTGTATTTATGAAATAATCTGTTTTGAGTGTATTTGATAATCAAGTTTTGGAAATAAAAGCATCTGATTTATCTGACCCATCACACATGAGACAATTCAAATTACAACATTTGCAGATAATTCAAAGTGTAAACAACATCAATATCAACAATGTGTTTAGTAAATCTAAGTAAAATTTAAATAATCTCTAAATATAATGACAACGTGCAGTTCAGTGTTATAAACAATAAATTTAAAGCATGTACATAATGTGAATGTACTGAAAACATATGGTTCTGAATATTTTTCTATTGTAAGGATATTAAAAGAATAAATTCTTTAAACATTGATTTGTTGTGCATGGATCACTCAATCTATACAATATCACATAATACAAAGTAGTCCTGATCGTACACTGGCCATAGGTCCCACATGTCAATATTACTAACACTCACATGCTAAGAGTTCCCATATAATTAAAGTGCTCCTTGTTTTCCACAGCAGAACCCTATGCACTGTCTTATAGCTACTTTTATATTCCTAAATGTCTTCATCTTTTGATCTTCCTCTGTTATTTCAATTTTCTAGTTCTCTTGCTTTGTTCAGAAATACCTACACCGGTGGAAAAATGCCCATTTTCAGAAAAGGCATTCGTACATAACACTTGTTTCCAATATGCAGATACCTGTCTAACCCATCTGCTCTTTCCTATTTCTACTTCAATATTTGTCTTATTATTCCCACCTCACCTTCTTCCCTCACAGCTCACAATTTTTTTGTAGTCCAAAATAGACCTTATTGCTGTTCTGTCACTTATTGTCAAAAAGATTATGCAAATGCATCTCTGGCCCTATATGAAGCTTCACTTTTCTTCAAAGCAATATGACAGATGTGCTTATGGCTGGCAGCCATACCCTTAAGCCAAAGCAGTGATTGTTCCTGCCTGAACTGATTGGCCTTTTACCTGCATTGTGTTTTCGCAGGTTTTCATAAGCAAGTTGGAAGCAGGTCTTAAGCAAGAGGGCAAATGAGAATCACCAGCAGATGAAGATGATTCGTCTATGGATTTGGGCCTATAAGAAGGCAAGAACTGGAGTCAGGGAACAGGTGCCTAGAGAAGCTGATGATAAAATAAAAAAATATAGTACAAGAAAAATGTGTTCATTTACCTTCAATTAAAAAAATGCATTCATTCTATTTCCACTTATCTACTGATAGTCCTGTATTATTGTTGGGTTATTTTCCCTTCCAGACTGTTATATTTACATAGTTATCTACCATTTTACCTATATACAGATATCAAGTGCCTTAGGGAAACTAAGTTTATTAATATAGTAAATTTATTTAATATTAAAAAAAATAAAAATTATAGTAGTGACACAGCATAATTGTTATACTTAATTTGAACTATCTTGGTGTTTTTCTAGGTATCTCTGAGTTTTACAAAGTTTCAGTAACCCAGTGGACACCACTCTGTGGCTTTATGTGTTTATGTACTTTGGTCTTTCACCACTGCTAAATTAAGACACTTTCTGCTAGGATCCACTACCAAGTTCTGCACAGAGATTTATGTATGACATGAGAATATCTTGCATCTGTGTTATGATCAGCTAAAATCTGTCTATGTCACTCTTATTTCCTACCCTCCTTAGTCAGTTGTAAATCTTCCCCCTGTTATTGAACAGTTTTGTATTCCTTGTTTGGCCTTCAGAAGACTTGGTACTGCACTGCATCTCCATCCTACACGTGCACTGACACCATAGTGTGAGAAGTCCAAAAGTGAGTGAATCTCAGGATTTCTTGTTGAAGTACTGGGTTTAGTTTAAATATTTTTATAACTCAGGTAGAAAGAAGTTGTGTTTAAATAAATACTGCAGCTCCACTTGTGATCTCTTGTTTTTCAAGTAAGTCTATTTATAATTTTCCTGTATGAAGTAATTCTGACTCTCCAGAACAAATAATATCAAATTTCTATAATCTCAGTGTCAATACTATTGATTTTCTTTTTATTTCAGCAGTGCAGGTAAGTCCAGAGCAGATTTATTTGTGCAGGCAATAGAAGATGGATTTATCTCCTGTATTGGACCTACATGTGGATGCAAAACCCTGCTCAAAGAAAAAAGAAAACAAATCAGAAAAATAAGAAAGACTATTCTCCCCCTTCGAAGAGGGAGACAAGGCTATTTAAAATAGACAAGATAAATTAGAGAAAGGATTTTTTTTTTAATAGGTAACAGAAATGGAACTCAGCTCATAACTGAGAATGATTTTTTCTAAAAATTTTAACTTAAACAACTTCACATACCACATTTCTGGAATAGCTAAACCCAGACTTCCTAAGAAACCTCAGTCAGAAAATTCCTCTAAGTTATAAATATCCTAATTTATCTCCTGAAAATGCAGCTACTAAGAAACCACTTCTTATTGTCATTCTGAAAATCCAGCTGAAGATCTTACTTGCTCTAGTTTGCATCTACATATTCCACAGATGAGTGCAAAATCCTTTTCTTTAGCCCATGTAATACACTGCATTTTTTCCTAGACAGTAGCCTCTGCCAGTGAATATTATCAGTCCTGAGTTCGTTACCACATTTCACTCTGGTGGACTGCACCCCGTGACCCACTTTTCAGCTCATGAGCTTCTTCTCTTCACATCCTTTTCAATGTGTTAGCTCCTTGACAAAACTGTGGAAATTTTAAAGCAGCTTTTCTTGTGGACATATTTAGAATGTTATCCCATCAGAAATCATGCATAAAGTAATCAAATCAAAATGGTTTTAATACAGAAAAAAAAGAAATATTTTCTACCTGACATCAGATCTTTGATATCCTCAACTTACTTGTTAAGGAAATAGCAAGATGTGATTTATCTCTAGACACTTTCTGTTAATAACTGCAATATAAAATTGTTCGTATATTAAAAATAATATTAATAAATAAATAAATTATCTTTCTCACAATTATGATTGTTGGGGAAATCAGAGAAAGAGAGAGGTAATTTGGATTTCAGAGTTTTCTTTTAAGCATTTTTTGTTTGATGTCCTCTTCTCTGTGTTTTTTTTCTTTGTTTAGTTATTTGCTTTTATTTTTAAGAGAAATTCAAAAAGTAAGTTAAAGAACCGTATGTCAGTATTTTTTGTTATGTAGGAGGGGATACATATCACACAAAACCCAAAGTAAGTAATCTCAACTAGTTTTCCATTTTCAGTTTATGGACACTGAAGTGAAAGGTGACTCAGGAGGGCAAAGTGTCCTAAATATTTTGTCCTGAATACTTATTATCAGCAGAAACTGATAGCAGCCTAGATTTCCACTGAAAGTTATGGTCCTGCACTTTTTGTATCCAATCTTTTCAACAGCCTTTTTTTCTGTCTTTCCTACATTTATATTCATATAACCCTGACTGACTTGTGGAATGAACTGAACAACTTGATGATCAAACTGCACACTTGTATTGGTCCTTGCTACTCCTTCGTGCTTACACAGGACTGTGGACATGTAAGGGCCAGATAATAAGAGAAACGCTTCAAAAAGTGCTTCATCATTGTGTCTCCTTACCATAATCACTCTTGAACACCTCAAAACTACTTGCGGGATGGACTGTGAGTAGCTCATCTTGAGGCCCATAAAAAGGAAAGTGAAACTGATGCAAAATGTGGAGGAGAAAGCGAGGGGCAGAATCCCGGACCTTCACCTTTCTCCCCATCACCATCGCCTGCTGCAGGACACCCTGAGGCCTCTGGGAGCCGAGGAGAACCCCCCAGTCCCGCGTCCTTGGACCGATGTCACGGGTGAGTTGTGGAACCCCTACTCTGCCCCTGCGTCCTGTGGTGAGAGCACCGCAGGTGGACCAAGGTTCGGCTGCAGCGACCGGGCACCGCGCCTGCATTCCGGAGGATGGGCTGCTGCATTCCAGACGAACTGCTCCCGGGATCGGAGAAGGCAGGCAAAACGTTTCAAACAGCAGGGGAAAAAAGCAAAAACCGCTCCCCTGCCCCCATCCTATCAGCAACGGAGGTAGCACAGTGTGGTGGTGGACTATCCTAGGCTTTTTAAAGTAACCTTAGTTTTTCTAACTTTTCTCTACTTTTCTCTTTCTTTCTCTTTGCCTCCTCTTACTATTAAATAAAAATATATCAATTTTTCGGCACCAACACTTAATCTCGTTTGGATTTTATCTCGTTTTTTTGGGAATATTTAGAACTTTCAAACTTCTTTCCGTTTGATTCACAGAGAGTTAGTTCTCTTTACTCCTCTGTGATTAAACAAGTTTGTAACAGGACCACTAATAGGAAAGCAGCAGAAAACATGGCAGAGACCAGAAGGAGAGTGAAAAAAAATCACTGTCAGAAACAGTCTGATCTTAAATAAACTCAATTAAATAAAATCAATTAATCAAGCAACTATGCCATAAAATTTTAAACCAGCCTGATTGAGGGCTTCTGCCAAAAAGAGAGAAGTCTTCCCCTTACGTCTGGCTCCAGAATCAATTCTCACCGCTCCAGGAAAGAGGCTCATCTTAAAGCAAACTCAGTAGAATAGTGATTAGTTTTCAAGCAACTCAGGCAAACCGGTACCTTAATCCTTATGTTTGCACAAGAAAGAGGAACTCACAGGGAAATGTGGAAGAGATAGAAGAACCAATTTCAGAAGTAGCTTGTTATTAAGCTCAACTTAAGCAATAGTAAAAGAGCCTGAAGTGTCTCTGCCGGAGTCAAATGATATATGTTAAAGAAAAGAGTCCCATTAACTCTCTCCAGAAGAGACAAATTTTACAACTTGATTAGATTAAACACATAACTATGTTAAATATGCGAAGTGTGGTGGGATGAATTTCAGCCTTAAGGCATTCCCAAATTCAGTGACACAGGCAAAACTATCCAAGTTCAAATGTTCATCTAGTTCTTCACATTTGCTATTGAAGATTCAAATGGAATTATTAATACTCTTAAATTAATATGGAATAAGTTCTGATAGGATTGCATCCTCTGAGATTGATATTTTGGGTTTTTTTTTTTTAAAAGAGGGTGTTTTTTATAGCTTCTTGGAAGGGTTAGTATAGATGCTGCAATATTCCTGGTTGAATTTACTGGTTTCTTTGCATAGATAAAGTGACCCAGCTGCAATGAGCAATTTGAAATATTGTGGCTTAATCAATTATCCACATACAGTCTGATGACCTTGTACTTTCTTCTCTGTCTTCCAGGAATGTATTAAATCTGTTCTTACATATTCAGTTTAATATCAACTTGAATATTTTTTCCCTTTCTCTTTTTCTTTATTTTGTTGTATAGCTTCTACAGAATATTACAGATGGCATGTTTCCTCAAACCAAAATATAAATCCTCATAGATGATGTGAAATAATTCAGTGAAATCAGAAAATCATTCAGACTTGGGAATTATAAAAAAAAATAATATTAAGGCATAGTATATTTTTATGACTTGGGCTCTAAGAGGTCAATATGCAAATTTTTATTTAGGAGATGAGTTTCATTCAAGTTGGAACTGATCTGAACTTCCATTTTTCATTCTATATATGCAGCTATTGTTCACTGTATCGTGAAAAATGTAAACTATACAGATGCAGTGGCAATGGGATAGATCTTTGTCCGTGTTATAGTATAAGAGCTTTTTCCTCATGCATTGAATACTCTTCTATTGACTGCAGTTAAAATGGGGTGGCAAACAAAGCAATTAATATTCATGATAATGCTTGTGATTTTTTAAAACTATAGTAAATTAATATTTTATGCTGTATTTATACCTTTGAAAAAAAGCCTTGAAGAAGCTGATAATTTTTTTTAATTTCTAGTTTTCATCAGAACTTTGTTAAAGTTTTGAGAATGTCGTGGGTTTACATGGGTGGCAGTAAAGCCTCTACCCAGATACTTGCTCTCCCTCCCGAAGGGGTAAGGGAGTGAATCAGAAGGGAAAAAACAAAATAACTTGTGGGTCAAGATAGAGATCAAGTGCAAGTGTGAGAGACAGAAATAAGTTTAGTATAAACTGTTTAAATTTCTCATTGATAAGACAGTTCTTGTGGATTTGGAACATGTTAGAATCACGGGAATGTATTTCATATATATCTCTTATAACATTTCTTAATTGGTGGAAGATGATCAGACACTGGAGCAGGCTGCCCAAAGGAGTGGTGGACTCCCTGAAAAGGTTCAAAAAGCATTTAGATATGACACTTGAAGACATGGTTTAATGGTGAACATGGTGGGCTAACACGGTTCTAGGGTAACAGTTGGACTAGATGATCTTAGAAGTTTCCAACCTCAATGAGTCTGTAAATGGTACAAAAGGAATTTCTCACCACCACAAGATCAATGCCCAGCCAGTCTCCAAGTAGCAGATACTTTAGAAAATTTCCCCCCAGTTTTATCGCTGATCGTGATGTTATTTGGTACAAAATATCCCTTTAGTCAGTTGGGATCAGCTGTCCCAGCTGGGTTCACCCCCATTCACTTGCTCATCCCTAGCCTACTCTCTGTGGCAGCAGAGTGAAAAAGAAAGGCCTTGAAGTTGTGCAAGCACTGTTTGTCAGTAGCTAAAATATTAGTTTTTATGTTAGCTGAATCCCATTTTACGTGATGTGCATAACACTTTGTGCATAATGCTTCAAAAACAACAAAAGGGCAAGTCAGGGAAAAGTCTGCTTGTAGCTGGGCCTTGAATTGGAAAATCTTGTTCCTGTGCATTTCAGCCCCTGGCTCAGCCAGAAGCACTTGATCCCATCACTGTGAAGAAGATCATTTAGTGCTGTCACCACAAATAACTTCAGTTTCACCAGCATTGGTGATGATCTCATCTCCTGTATATTTTGTTATTTTGAAATTCTTTCAACATGCCCGGTTACAGAAGAAATTACTTAAAAAAAAAAAAAAAAAAGGGGAAAAGTGACCCTTCTGGAAGCATAGTTTTTCCAACATTCACCTTGGACAACTGGATGTATCGTTAGGAATGAGATGACCAATACTTCTAGTCGCTGTGAATGAGCAACAGCGTTCTGCTCCTTCTGAAATCTCAGAAATCATGCATATTCTAATAATCAAAGCAATTTTCTCATCTCAGATGGTACTTGAACACCCAGCAGTAAAAAAATAGCAATACTTATTACAATCATGATTTACCATTGTTTTGGCTGAGGAAGTGTAATTAACCTAGTTTAGTCTGTATTTCCTTAAATTAACAGCTATTTGCTATGAGTTTCTACATAGACTTCATTAGCTTCTGTGCTGAGGTAATTACTTCTTTTAGCAAAGAGCTATCTTTACACAGGTAAATCCTGAAGCTGAATAAGATGCATCAAGATGGTCTGCACTGGTGAGGAAAATGAGCAGATTACACAGGTGGAGGGCAAGTGCAATTGATTCAGAAAAATAGACCAAAAAATAAACTTACCTCATCCAGTTTTATGTATCATACATGATACACTGGCACTTCTTATCATCAGATCAATGTGTAGTGAAACACTAATGTGTGAGGCTCCTTAGATTGCTAGATTATTTAAGGACTGCTTTGTGTTGTGATAATAGGACATCATAACAATTTAGGATTCAAAAGTGAGACCTCAGGACTATAAGAGGCTAAGCCATCTTTCTGTCTGCTCTTTTGTTTTGGACTTACCTCGTGCCAAATGTAAGGCTGATCAGAAAATCTCTGTGTGCTCAGAATTGGATTAAAGATTTATCACTTAATGTTTTTTTTACTGTCAGTAAGAGTTCAGTATGGGTGGGCAGGGATTGAAGAAGAAAATAATAAGAAGATGCAGGCAGTGACAGGAGAGAAAAAGAGATGAAAAGATAATTGTAACAAACATTTCAATTTCATTTATAAGGAAAAGTGAAGAATATTTTATTCTTTGTGTATTAGCACAGGTAATTTTAACTATGTCGGATATCACAATGGTTGATATGTCTTTTACTGTTACATTGGTCACATCAAAATGCACATACTGTTTTTTGGTAAAAGTTTATACTTCTCTCAAATCAAAGTGAAAATATTCCCTTTGTATCTTACTTTTATTTTTATCCCAGAATGAAACTGCATTAAACTATCTAGTTCCTTTTGATTTTCTGAAGTGTATTTTGAACTTTTGCTTCAAATTGCATTCTGATTTCACAAGATGATTGTTAGTTAAATTTGAATTTTTCTTCTTCAGCATTTCTACTAAACTTGCAAGATTACTGGAGATTTGACCCAGGGAAAAACATGCACTTTCACTATATAATTGGAATAATTTCAGAGACACATCTCAGCAAAGCCAGTTGCTCAAGTGGGACCAGACTTCGATACATACACTTATTTTACAGTTCCATTTTATTTTACCAGGAGTCCGGTAGAATTGAATGGATGTGATTTTGATACAATTTTCTTTGTGTGCTGAATAATAAATTATTCTGTCACTTTCATATGCCTGGCTCCCAGAATAAGATAGTTCAGTGTTTCACAGAAATCTGCTTGAGCGAAAATTAGATACGTCATTTTTCTGTCCTGCTCTTCATTGATCTGAAAAACAACTAGTTGCTGTCCTTGCAGTGCTTATCCTTTATGCATATAAAAACTGGTGTTACGGTCTAAACCAGCCTTCATTTTTTAGATCAAACAAATAGAGTTTCTTTAATCTTTTTTTTAAAAACAGATAAAATTTGCCTATTTTGCCACAACATTTAAGTATCTTGTGGGTTTTTGAAGTTTATCTAATTGTTGCAAGTTTTTATGTAAAAGGGGTTTGAAAACAAAACAAAATGAGACTATTAAAAGGTTTACCTTCCACATATCTTAGAGGTCCAATTCAAAGCACCTGTTTTCTTTATCATATAATAAAGAAAAATAGTTTCTTAGGGCAATGGATACTCTTTAAGAAAGAATCTTGCAGCGATTACAGAAAATCTCCAGGTTAGATTTATTAAGGAGAGAAGAAATATTCAGATTACTTTTTTTAACAGCCATTTTCTTAATACAATTCAAAATGAGACTTGGGTTTCTTTTCTTATTAACCTCATGCTTTTATTCAGCCTCAACTTGATCCTTTCATATCTCCTTTTTAGATTTACACACTTGTTTTCTTTTTAATGTGACTTTACTTCTACTTTTATATTGAATTTACTCTTATCAGTTTCAGGAGATTTCTGCAATGGATCATGATCATTCTAAATTCTAATCCCATTCTTTATATATTTTATAATCCTGCTAGGATTGGTGACAGCCCACATATTTAAGTGAGTTTTCCTGTTTCACCATACAAGATATTAATGCTGGATAAACATACTGCTATTAGCTTTGAGTAAATTGTGTTCAAAATCAGAACAGGTGTATCTGTAAAGTAATCAATGCTGAAGAGGGTGCATTCCTGAGAATGCCTTTGAATATTATTGCATGAGCTTAGTTCTCTGTAACAAAGCACTGCATTGTGCAGGTATGCCCTGGGAGACCTCATTTGAAAAATTTTTTCAGTTTGAAAAACACAGCTATTAAGAAAGGGTCTTTTTTTGTATTTCTTTAAGTATGTATGCATTTATTTATTTATTTTCAATAGACCAATCATCCCCTTTACAATCATGACATGTAGAACGCATAAGATTGTGTCAACAGCTTTTATCAGATAAAGATTCCTGTGGATTTCTAACAACTCTATCTCATCCTTCTCACTTCTCAAAAAATGCAATTGAGATAGTTCTACATAGTTTGCTGTTGAGAAATCTGTAATTTCTGGTTCTTATTTCACTATTGTGTTCTCTGTGCTTGCACATTGTTTGTTTCATAAATAGCTAGCAGAATATATCTGTGTGTAGTTTCTCTGTTCATTTGTATAGATTTTTAGATCTTCCTCTTTTCCCCTTTACTGGAATCTGTTTTAATTGAGGAGTATCATTCCTTAGGACTCTCACACTTAAATCAACCCTCCTCACTTCACAAAAATAATAAGTAGCAGTTGAGAGATAAGAATGAGAAGTCCTGCAATTCTCTAATATAAATTTCTTCAAGCCCTGCAGTCTTAAATATTTTTAGCATTAGCTAAATACTCTTTAAAGTGCTTGCTCTCTCTTCGTTCTTGCTTCTGTCTGTATCTACACGTTGTTAATTTTAGCTGAGTCGAGCCTCTGGCCACAATCACCCTATTTCATGAAGTCTGAGAGGAAAAAGATGTCTGGGGGGAGAAACATTTTAGCCTCCTATGTATTATATGTTATATCTGCTATAAGTCAATCACTGTTAGGCTTCGGATGCTGCAGAAAGATTCACTGTGCCTCATAGCACTTTGTGAGGCACTAGCTCAGCACTGACCAAGTAAGGAAACACCTAATTACTCTTAAAGTTGGAAATTAAATTTGCCTGAGTTCAGTGAGAGTCTTTACAGTGACTTCAGAAAACTTCTAAACAACAGTTTAGGACATGGTACTGGGCCAATCTTTAAGTACAAAATGTATCTCAAAATTCCAGCTTGCAATCTGCTTTCAGTTATTGTTGATTGCAAAATTTTCCATGGCTGAGTTTAAAGAACCTTCCAATGAAGCTTTCTTTACCACCTCCTCTCCTCTGTACACACATCTACTTCCAGCCTGAGACAAGGAACCACAAGAAATAACAACAACAGGAATAGCAACCAAACTTGCAGTCTCAAGACTGAGCCAGAATGTCAGGCAGCTTCTGAATGCAAGCCAGACAAGGAAGACAGTTGCTTCACGATGGCAACATGATGACAGCCCTTCCAATTCCGATAAATAGTGATGTAGCAATAATGTTACTTCTGCAAAGTGCCTTTTTCTGATCCCATCATCAGTGCTCTCCCTGAAGCAACAACAGAATGACTCTGAATTGGGTTGTGGGAGGATGGACAAGTGGATATGTCTGGATGTTAAGGTAAGAAATATTGATCAGACTGTTTTCCCCACCTTTTCCAAAACATTCTTTACACTAAAGAGAATCATCCTGAAAGCAAGTGCCAGGGCCACACTTATCCATAGTCTGGTTACTACAGCCTTCTGATGTCTAATGGGGCTTCGGATCTGCTTCAACAAACAAAGATTTAATTTATATAAGGTAGGTATTGTAGATATAAGGAATGACTGCAAATATATGAAGTAGCAAGAAAACTCTTCTCTGTCTTGGTGGGAAAAAGTATTCTCCTAATTTTGAAAGAAATTAGATGCAGAAATCCAGGAACACAGGGCTCTACATGTGAAATCAGAAAACTATGTGTGCAGGTAGCACAAATATTCCTTGAGAAAACTGAAGTATTAGCTTGTCATGTATTGCCAGGGAGCATTCCTGTGTACTGAGCTCAGCTCTCTGCACTATTAATTGCTAGAATGATCTATGATAAGCTTTTGGCCCAAGTAAATGTTTACTCTTCTAAACAATTTCTGTGCATACTTCATATATTAGCACAGAGAGCATTTCTAACAAGTATTTTAGATGTGACCACTATGTTTGGAGGATCAAAGAATGCAATAATAAGGATAAAGGTTTTTCTTTGTTGAATGGCATTAGTGTCAAGAATGTTTATGGGCATAGTTTCTTCCAATAATATAGGTGTGGCCCTACCTCTCCTTTAAGAAAGGCACAAAACTTACTCCAATACCACCTCTCAAAACTTTGTCTTAGTTTAACTAACTTCACTTCTTTATTCTTTCTAATGTTATTGTCTTATATAGAAATCTAATCTCAGTGAGCCTACTAGCGTTAACTTTGTAATCACAACTAACCTGTTAATTTCATACTGGAACAAAAAAAAGACATCAAAGAGATCTGTCTTTTCAGTGCAAATGATTGATAACAACCCTCTTTTCCTGAATAGCTGAATCCTCTTTCTTCATATACAATTGTAATTAAAAAAAGGAAACCTGCATTTCCTGGTTGATAGACTGTTAGGCTGCTGTTGAGTAAAATTCTTTTATAATGAACAAGAATACAGAAAAAGGTATGTCTATGAATGCAGGTGTTATGAAACTTTGGGTAAAAAATAGTAACAGGCTTTTGAAAAAATAAAGAATAAGAAAACAAACCACAAACTGCAAAACCAGAAAAAAATAAACATCATAATTCTCAGATTCCAAAAAGCAAATATTAGGGTACATTGTAAGGAAGGGGAATAAAACCAAAATAACAACAAAAATTCCCTCACAGCAAGACTGTGGAGCACTCCTAGGAAGATGTTAACCCCAAATTCTTCCCAAGTTTCTTTTCCCTTTCTTTTGTTTCATCTTACATTTATTTTCAGCATAACCCTTTGGCTGCAGTTTTTACTGTAGCTTCAGAGCTGAAAAAAACACAACAGTTTCCTTTATAATTTTTATAGCACATACTATTTAACAGACAGTTGCCATGCCAAGTAAACAATATTGTGGGAAATTTTTATCCTTATATTTTCTAATATGGAAACTGGCAAAGTAAGGAAATATTCAGAAAATGAGGTAATACCTATTACATATAATCTTTTATATTATATTATATAGCAATGGAAGGTTATCTTTAGAGATGGAACCAAATAACTATCTTTACATCTTTGGTAGGAAATACCAATATTGCCTATACAGAGTAAGAGATAATATTTCTGGCAATTTTGCTATCACACGGCCTTACAAACAGCAAGGTAGAAAAGAAGATAATGTGAGAAACAGTAGTTTGGAAATATATTAAATGTGAAGATAAAATGGGTCTTTATATGAAAATCAAACATATTTTTCATGCCTTGGGAAAGTGCTCTTGAAGAAATCCAAACTCTCATTTGGGCCTGTTTTATACGACATATTGCCAAAGATGTCCATATAAAGAAATACAGTTATATTTCTCTCTAGGTTTTGATGATGTAAATCATAATCTAAGAAGCCACATTTTACTCTCTTACCACACAACAGATTGGTGAAAACAACCAAATAACAGAAGGTGCTTCAGCACACTCCTGATCTGTTGTGGAAAGGAATGGTTGGAAGACAAATATTGCTTGAGATAAGCTTCTGAAATGTTCAGTTCTGATGGGTCTGTGAGGCAAGCTGACAGGAGGAGCTGCATGCCTCAGGGAGCACTGACAGAATTCCTGCAAGGCGACAATGCCTGGAGTGCGAAAACTGGGTGAAACTGCCCCAATCCCCACCTGCAACAGGAAGAAGATGGTGGAGATAAGGAAAGCAAAGGTAAGAAAACCTAAAGGTAGCAATTGAAAAAGTTAATACCTATGAAATGAAATAAAATAAAATCATCCAATAAATGTAAGACTGTGCAGACCAGATGCCACAAATAAAATATGACTCAATAACTATAATATATATTTTAGCAGAGACGGCTTCATGCCACAAGAATCAATTCAGGGGTGTGCAGGTATGGGATTTTGCTTTACCTCATAAGATATAAGTATCACCTTTAGAAAGAATGGCTTTATTTGGATAATAAATATAAATAACCAATATAATTTTAAAAGTAACTCCATTGAAAAGAACCAATTTACATCAGTATAGTATAACTCCATAGAGGAATAAAACGAGAGTTCTGCATCTACACTGAGGTTAGGATTCTGAGTCACACAGAGCAACACCACGTAAGGGCTTAATGCCAGCTTTTGGTTGAGGCTTTAATATTCTTGTCAGCTTATTTAATACAGTTTCCCTGAGTTACTCTCCTCATTTTGACTGGGATAGAATTAGTTTTCTTCTTACTAGCTGGTACAATGCTATGGTTTAGATTTAGTGTGAAAATAATGCTGATAACAAACTGATGTTTAAGTTGTTGCTAAGTAGTGCTTAATCTGTGTCAAGGACTGTTGAGGTTCCTGTGCTCTGCCAGCCAGCAGGGGCTGCGTGGGAGCAGGGTCAGGACAGCTGAACTGGCCAAAGGGATATTACATTCCACAGAACATCATGTTCAGTGTATAAATTGGGTTGAGTTGGCTGTGAGGGGTTGATCTCAGCTCGGGGATGGGCTGGCTTGGTCAGCAGGTGGTGAGCAATGTGCATCACTTGTCTATATTGGGTTTAATTTCTGTCTCTCCCTTTTTCTTTACAATTATTATTAGTAGTAATATTATATTTTACTTAGTTTCAATTATGAAACTGGTCTTAGCCCATGAGATTTACTTTTTTCCTGATTTTTCCCATGCCACTGGAGGGGGAAGGTAGGGAAGTGAGTACTATGTGGTACTTAGTTGAGATCTGGGGCAAGGTATTGCCACAACAGTTATACACAGATAAAAGAAGTTGTTTTAAATCTAGAAACTGTATTTAAGACCCTAGTCTTTTAACAATATCTTTGCAGATATATTTCTCTGTGCATATGTATTCCTAATGACTACTGGATGGCTCTTAAGGGGTTTTTTTGATTAAATATGTATGCAGATCTCACTTCAGAACAGAGATGTTTGCATGTAAAATCATAAAATATTTTAAAAATAATTTCTCCTTTCTCTTCTTAGGGGAAAAAACACAATAACAGTAAAAAAATGGTTGATAACACTGATTTAGAATAAGTAATAGAGTGCATGGTGCAAGTAAAAGTTATCTGTGTGTAACCCCAGTAGGAAGATGTTGGGTCTTGGATGGAGACCCAACTTCTTACCTTCTCAGCTGCAAATGTACTGCATTGATGAGACAATCAGAGAAAGATGACTGTTCTTGCTGTTCCTATCCTGTAGTTAAATAGAAAGCTTTATTCACCACTTTGTGTCTATAACCCTACAAACATCATGAATTAATAACAAACAAGGAAAGATTTTAACAAACACACTTGCCTAGAACGTGCATTAAGGCAACTACTTCATGAAAGTAAACAGACACATTGGGACTGCAACACCTCCTGTTTCCAACTCTCTTCCCCAATGTGCAGACACAGCACAGCCTGTTTTGCAAAAATAAAAGGCTGGCTTTTGGAACTGCCAGAATGTTTTATTATCTATTACTATTTCCTTCCCTTCACAAGGCATGGAAATACATAGAACTATGATTTGGGCTAGAGGGTTCATTTGGTCAAGACTACTTCGTCAGTTCAACAAATTTGATTTCAGGACTACTAAAACATTTCTTACGAATGAGTGTCAAAACCTAACCTCGAATATCTCTACCAAGACCAATTACACCTCACCCTCTGCAACTCAGTCTTTCTCTAGACTATTAGCATAGCTCTAAGATATATTCCTAATATTTAATCCAAAATTCTCTTCTGCGACCGAAACCCATAATTCCTCTTTCTGTCCTGACTGTCTAAGGGGAGCAATTGGTCCTTGTCTTGCTTAAACAATAGCTTTTTGGATTCAAGGACAATAATATGTCTTTTCGTTCTTTTTGTCTGTAGAATAATCATATCCAGTTCACTCAGCCTTTTCTCAAATGTCTTCTTTTTTTTCAAGCCTTTTAACCTTTTATTATTTCTTTGTGTCTCCTCTAAATTCCCTCCTGTTATATCTATATTTTTTCCAACCTTCTGCCTAAAACTGTGGGTAGAGTTCCAGCTCATTCTTCACTATCGTGGATTACAGTTTAACCATTTCATTTATATGATACATCTTTTTTGAGAGGACTCAAAAAAGTGATGCCAGTTCTCTTCCACCTTTTAGAGATACATGGAAAAGACAATATTCGTGTGCATTAGGTTGACATGCTCAGGTATTGGAAGTGGTGGTCTGCAGGGATGGCCTCTGTAAGAAGAGGTCAGGGCTGCCCTGTGCTGGACACAGGTTGTTCCAGGAGCAGGAGATGCACCAGGTGCTAGAGCAGATATTCCCTGCATCCCGTTTCAGAGGCCACAGTGGAGAAATTGAAAGGAATATGAGGAAGCATCAGCAAAAAGAAATCTCTATATGCTAATTGTAATCTCCCACCACCTCATCTCCCTGCAGCATTTGGGGTGAGGAGTCTGAGGCAAAGGAATGAAGTTGAGCCTGGGAAAGAAAAGAAGGAAAGATATCCTTTTATTGTTTGGCTATTTGTTTGCCACTACAAAAATCAGTAATTAAATATTTGTTTTACTTGGCAATAAATTAATTTTCCTCAAGTTTCTTCTTCTCACAATGGTAAATAAGCCGTTTCCTATAAGCTGTTTCTATCCTGACATGTGGCCATCCTTGCAACTGTTCTTCCTATTTTTCTTCTTCATATCCCTGGGGGTATGAGGGAAAAAATGAACTAGGTGGGCATTAAGATTTTTGCCAAGCTTGACCCAGCACTTCATGGTAGGTATTGCAGATATTTTTTTTTATTAAATTACACGTATCTCTTCTGTGTTTTTCATGTCTTTATTCTTTCAAATGAAAAATAATTACATCTAAACCAAACAAAATATTCATAATGCGCACATGCACACACACACACACACACACACACACACACACACACACACACACAAAAGAATTGCTTGAGTGGCAATTCATAAAAGCATCTTATTTATTACAAAAATAAAAGAAAAATAAAGAAAAACAAACCATTGAATAGGATTTATCACGTTACATAGTGAGAAAAAGCCCCCCACTATATTGTGAATATAACTCATATTTGGGCAGCTACTTGAATCTGTCAGTAAAACTAAAGAAGAAATTGCCTGTCTGTACATCTACATCAGTATTTGTTTTTAGATCGTAGGCATACTTCTGCAGTAAACATCTTGATCATATCCACTTCCTGTATTTAGGTTCTCACTCTGGAGAATGCAGATTTAATCCATTCAAATAAAAATAAACTCAAAACTGTGTTACTTGGGGACAAGGTTTAGGGGTGAACACAGTGTGCTGGGTTAATGGTTGGACTTGATGATCTTAGAGGTCTGTTCCAAATTTAAATGAGTCTATGATTCTAGGAACTGTGTTCCAGGAGGTCAGTGTGCACCCACTCCAGGATGATATACAGCCCAGGGGACCAAACAAGTATTAATTTGAAGTAAAGCATTCAAACTATATACACGAGGGTGGGTCCTCAGTATCCTTTTTTTTTTTTTTTTTGCCCAAGACATCTGCTGTTCTTATGCCTTACTACGTGTTGATATCCCTATAACTCTTACTAAAATAATATTTTGGTTCTCCCCTTCCTTTAATAGTTCAATCCAAAGGGAGGCAAAGGCCTTTATTTGTAAGACATTCTGATGATCCTTCAAAGAAAATGTCCAGAATGAAGAACAATATTATATCCTCAGAATAGAAGTGAGTAAATTGTTGGCTGTGATTTCTTATTATTATATGCCCTTTGTATTGCTGACTCTGTAAATACAGTTCTCTCCCATCGAATAGGGAGAAATGAATGGTGGTTTTGACAAAACACTGATATTTTGTTTTGTTTTGCTTTGTTTTGTCAGGAAATATTACCTGCTAGGCTGCTTGAGGTTGATCCTCCAGGATCTAAGACACCAAAGAAGGTTCCCGTGCAGACTGCTATTATTATCTTTTCTGTCACTTATAGAAGTGGAACTGATCACATAATAGCCTGTAGAAATTACCTATAATGTGCATCATGAAGCTTCACTCACACATTTTTACTTTAGTGAATTAAATATGTGGTAGCATGCATATTTTGCTAGTACCTTCGCTTATTTTACTCAGTTCAGTTGTTTAGATCCTTTCAGACATTGGCATGCATGCTATATTGTTGCTCAAATTCCACCTGAATTTTCTTGTGCATCACATATACTGACTAACAACACATGAAATTTTGTTTATCAGAGATTAAAAAAAAAAAAAAAAATTGTTGATATGGTAGATTTAATTTTGGTGAGGTAACAAAACTTGCTTCTATTTTATTCTGATCAGGATTTCTGAGAGAGTCAGAAAGGGTTGAGAGGGCTTCCCCAGGAGCAGGGAATGTCATGGTTTTTCTTTTGGGCTGTGTAATATTTCCACTTAGGGGAATATTAACATGTTCGATCCTTTGTACAATGTTTCTCTTTGTCAGCATCTTGCTTTGAAACTTCTATCCTTAACCACAAAAAAAAAAAAATGACACTTGGCATATGACTACAGTGGCTTGGGGATTGGATGGATTCGTCTTCTGTTTGTCATTCAGTAACAGGTTCATGTTGAATCCTCCACATGCCTGAATATAACAGTGAAGCGGAAAAATTCTTTTTGACATTGTAGGTCCTTTGTTTGTAAAATTGGATACCTGATACTCACTGGTCCATGTTTTTCCTATTTTGATATTCAAGATTTAAGTGTTATTTTAATTCCATGTGACCACTAATCCTAAACACAGAGGGTCATTGAACAGATACTACTTTTATTTCCCCACAGATTTATATAAGCTGAAAAGAACCAAGGAAATTGAGTGCTAGTAATATTGCCTTAATTAGATAGATATTAATGACAAATTATTGGAGAAAGTATAATAATAACACACACATATGCATATATACAGATACGCAACTTCTTTTAATAAATCATTCCTATACGGTTTATCAAATGATTAAAATTCATGGAGATTTCCAGGAACCCACACAAGAGAAAACATCATGGAGGATCATCCACTGAAAGATTTCCAATATAGCATCTAAAGATGCTATTAGTGGCCCTGAAAATTTAAGCAAAAATGTTCTTTTTGCTCAGATGGCCACTTTTTGATGAGTTTGAATGCAACCTAGAGATGAAGTAATGCATAGGCATCAAATATTTTATGCTATATTTTGCATAGGCATCACATATATTTTATCATGCACAGAACTGTGTATCAAACTATGAAAATCTCCCATAACTGACCATGTGGTTTTCATTAGACTGTATATGTAACTCCAAACCCAAAACAATTAGTTCTACTGATTATACTTCGGAATTGGGTAACTTAATGAAAATGGGTAACTTAGCATGCTGATATCTTCTCCTGTACTGGTTTTTATGTATGTCTTATTGTCAGGAATATTAGTTCAGGGGAGGGGGCTGGGAGGGAAACTTTATGATCTTAAAGCATCTTTTATTCAGAGGTTCAAAGCTTTTAGAAAAGCCTAAGAACTATAACTTCTTCAATGGGAGGAATGCAGAGAGAATAATCGTTTTAAAAAAAACAATACAAGGGTTAGAGAAGCAGCTTGTGTTTAGAAGATAAGTATTGTTATGCATTATGCATAGTTTGAAAAAGGTAGAAAGCAAGTGAACCTGAAACTTATCTTTCTCCAGAACAGATACTTTTCAGTGTGGTTGCACCATGATGAATAATGATTGTTAGCTATTTTAATCCAAATTTGCAAAAAAATATTGCTACAAGGATACTTCTCCCTGGAAGACTAACTAGTGTGTTTTATATCAGTCTCAATCTCCAATGGAAGTAAGACTATAAAAATTGACCCAACTGTTTTGTTCTAGTTTTGGTTGTATTACTATTATTATTATTATTATTATTATTATTATTATTATTATTATTAGGTGTGTGTTAATGCACTTTTGAAAATTCATTCTGCTACTGTTTCCATGGTATAATTTGATTTTTTGGAGATGTAATGACACATGATAGATGTTGCTGGATAACCACCTCTGTCTTCTTTACAAGGAAAGTTTTAGATGTGTTGTATGCAGCCAGTTGAAGATTTCCAAATCCACTCATATCTACTTGAAGTGCCGTTGTTAAGAATTAATCAAATAGCTGAAAAACCATGTTAAAACTACAGTACATTTTCCCAGTCTTTAGAGTTCTTTAATTTAATGAACATAAGAAGAAGAGGAGTAGCATCATCATCAAGGATTTTACATGATAATTCAGATAGAGTGAAAAAAGTTATGATAAGGTTAAAAAAGGGATACCTAACCATCTGTGAAATTGTTTGAAGATTTTAAGAATTCTACTTGCTTGCTATTGTTATAACTCTCTTTACAGATACTAAAACATTCACAGCAGATATTTTCTGGGATTATCATAACTGTAATATGTCTTAAAACCAAACAAATCTAAGAACAGAGCTTGTCAATCAAGAGACACCATGCTTTCTCCTAGATAGTAATCACAGTTATAAATCATTCCTAATGCTGATATACAGCATAGAGTTAGATTAATCAGGCTTTATGATCTGTACATCTGATGAATATCTAATCAACGTATTGCCCACAGGACACTTGATATACCAGAGAGAATACAAAATCATGTAGCTTCTGGAAGAAATTTTACTTAAACACAATAAAAATTACTTTTAAGAGAAGTCTCTGACACTGCCTCCGTAAGATCCTCATGACAAGCTGTTGCTGGATGAAGAAATAGTGAGGTGGGTTGAAAACCGGCCGAATGGCCAGGTTCAGGGCATGGTGATCACCTGCATGAAGTCTAATTGAAGGCCTAGGTACCACTACAGAATCCCAGTACCATTAATATCTTCATTAATGAACAGGATAATGGTTTAGAGTGTACTCTCACTGTGTTTTCAGGTAATCCACAACCCAGCGGAGTGCGTGATTTACCAGGTGGTTGTGCTGCCATTCAGATGAACTGAAAGACTGAAGAAACAGCCCAACAGGGATGGCATGCTGTTCTAAAAAGGGAAACACCAAGTCTCTAATTTAGGGACGAATAACTCCATGCAACTGTATAGTCTTGAGTCTGAGTCCCTGGAAAGGAACTTTGCAGAAAAGGACCTGGGGACGGACAACAAGCTAAGTATGGCCCAGCAATGCACCCTTGCAACAGAGAAGACCAACAACAATCTAGACTGCATTAGAAAGCTAATGGCTTGCAGATCAGGTAAGGTGATCCTTCCCTTCTTCTCAGCACTCGTGAGACACATCTGGAGTGCTGAGTCCAGTGCTGGGGTTAACAGCACAAAAAAACCATGCACATAGTGGAGCAAGTCCAGCAAAGGGCCACAAAGGTAAATGGGGGATTTGTTACAAGCAGAGGCTGAGAGACCTGGGACTGTTCAGCATGAAGATGAGAAGGCTCAGGTGGATCATATCAAGAAGGATAAATACTCGAGGGGACACTGGAAAGAAGATCTTACAAATTCACACTCAGTGATAGGATGACAGGCAATGGGCAAAAATTTAAATTAAAAAAAAATATTTTTAAAAAGAAAAAAAAAATACTCTGAGTGTCCAACAGTGGAATAGCCAGAGAACCTGTGAAGCCTTGATCCCTGAAAAAATTGAAAATCTAACTGCAGATAGTCTTAAGGAACTTGCTCTGCCTGGCCTTGCTTTGAGCAGAGACCTTGGAGTAGACAATTTGTAGAAGTGCTGTCCAATCTGTGTACCATTTCTGTCCAGCATTCCTATACTCTGAGCTGAATTTTATATATGTCACATTAGAAAAACCAACTAAATATTTTGTTTTCTTAATTAAAAAGAAATATGTTTTGTATATCTGATTGTCCATACTGAAAGAGGTTTAGATGTAATGGATGGAAGCCAAATTCAGTACGAGACAACAAAATATTTTCAGTGCAAATAGGAGAACATGCATGCCTGGTTACTTTAACAGAAATGTATGGTATAAGAGGGGAAATTATTATTCTCCTCTACATAGTGCTATGGTGACCACATTTAGAGTACTTCATGCTTTTGGGTCAGACCATTTGAAGATGGATATGGAGAAGAAGTAAGGAATGCTGTCAAAATGGTGAAGGCACACTTCATGGCCTTTGAAGAGAGATCAAAAATGGCAAAATTTTAGTCTTGTGATGAGAAGAGTAAGGGATAATCTAAATATTTTTCACAACTCTTTTAATGCCAGCTTACAAAGATGATGGAGCCAGTTCTCCTTGGTAGTACCAGGAGAAATGGTTGGAGAGATTTTATCTTAAATATTTTATGAAAATTTGGAATATCAAAAATGTGAGAAGGAGTACAAGTTTCTGCCAGAAGAATTGACATATAAGTATTTGTGGCCTGAATATTACAGTACCTGCGAGTAATTTAAGCTAAAATGTTCAGATTTGGTCTCTAGAGAACTGAGAGTTCATTCCCTACAATTTGGAGCATCATAAACATATACACTACATATTCATGAAAAGAAGACAACAGAAGTGAGATGAAACTAAAGAAAAAACTTGCATCAAGAACCAACAAGAAGAAAATCCAGAAAGGATTTTTGAACAATGGAGGGCTGCTGCAGTTTACAGTTTAGAGATTTTTTTGACTTGAAGACACAGACCACATGAGTTTCATGGTGAGCAATTACATTGGATGGTAGGGAATTGAAATTTGGACAACTTCTAAGATACATCAAATAATTATGGAACAAAGTTTTCTGGAGTTTATAATAAATTAAATATGTAAATTATGTTAATGTGAAATTACTATGTGGATTGTTCTATATATAACCATGTGGATGTCTCTTCTGCTTACTGAAGACTCTTGACTGCAGCAGACTGATCCTGCTGTGGGCAAAATAAAAATGCTGTTTCTTTGTTCTTCACTGTTAGTGCTACAGCCAATTTGATATATGGCAGTAGGTCACCAGTCAAAGCCTATATTACTGCAGGCAATAAAGATACTACCTGACATCACTGACCAAGCTTCGCTGAGCTCACTATGCACTGCATACAATTTTGAAGTGAAAGGGATATTTCATACCATAATCTCAGCTGTTTTATAATGAGATAAACCACACAAAACAGCTAGTAGGGAGGCCCAGTGTTGTTCCTGGATAGAAGACTGTTTATTTCAAACCTGGACTATGAATGAACACCGACTCAAACACTAATATTATTTAATGCTTTTGCACGGAGTTTCTGCATAGAATAAAAAGCTGTCATTTAGATCCTGAATTATCTTTTTTTGAATTGTCTTTGCACAATTTCAGTGTCTCCCACTGGGACATATAGATCAAAACAACTTCATCATGGATTGTTAGATCATGTGGGCTTTGGATGGACCAGAATTATTCTTTGTTTTTTTCAAATAACACTACACAGTATTTTCATAGTACTAAGAACTAAGACAAATGTCATGTTTAAAAAACATGACTGTATTCTGCCAGAAGGTGTATAAATGCAGAATTTTTTTTCCAAAAACTTTGTAATATTAAATTAACTGTGACTGTGCATTGCTAGGTGAGCAATTAACGTAAGAATTACCACCCATGGTATCAAGCATCATTTCATCACAAAGTCACCTAACACTTATCAGTGTATACATTTTGAAGCAGAATAATCCTTATGCTGTTAAGGTGATACTCTGTCTCATGTTTGTAATACATAAATGGAGTCCTGAAGTAACTATCTAGTACAATTAAGAGACGAGTAGGAGATCTCTCTGTTTAAGTGCACACATTTATGGTGCTTTAATCACTGCTTGGGCTAGCTCACTTCAAGGGAGACTTCATCGCCTGCTTGGAAGAGTTCAAAGAGTGAATACTGGTTTCATCTATATTTGAACTCCAGGAATGGTATAGGCAACAATACAAATATTGTAGAGCTACAAATAAAGCAAGTAAAAAGAAATGTGAAAGAAAGAAGTAGAAAAGAGGTGAGGAGCGAGAAAGATAGTGACAGAGACAGATTAGGTAGCTAATATCACCACTCTGTGGATCCCAAAGGCATCCCGTTGATCCTCTCCATCTGGTCTTCTTGAAGGTGGAGGTCCCCTGGAAAACATAGAGTTCAATGGATTAATATATGCTCAGGCCAGGTGGGAAGGTTCAGGTACCTCCCCTGGGGGAGGGGCGAGTTGGCCACTGTCTCTCGCTGCAGGCTCTGGATGTGTTGCATCACTCTGCATCGCGTGAGGTGCTCTGCTGCAAGGCCTCGGCAGTCTGGGGGCACTTCGGGGGTCTTTGATGAAAAAGGACACCCCCTCAGCTGTCCCTCATGTGAATGTCCTGTGGATGTGACCTTCCTGGGGTGAGGGGTTTGCAATTGAACAGTTTGTGTGAGGGAAGATAGATGATCACTCCCTCTGACCAGAGGTCACACCACACCCCCAAAACTCTCATCCTCCTCCCTTTGTGGTGGGGGGAGCATGTGCAAACCCAGCCTCAGCAGATGAGTCTGTGAGCTGTGGCCTCCCCCACCTTGAACCCTGACAGAGCTGATTTTCAGGACAGCTGCTGGGTTTCGCTTTCTTGTGGATACATTCTTCTCCCTCAGCCTTGTTCATTTCTCCCTAGACCTGAGATAACTGGACAACAGTGTCACCTTTATCTTATCTCAAGTTCCCTTAGGAGGCTTAATTCATGGGCCAAAGTTCCAGTCAGGAGGCGTATTCAGGGAGGAGTGGGCTTTGGTGGTTGCAGCTGCTTTATATGGTTTTGCCATAATGGGCAAAAAGTCCTTCATAACAATGTTTAAGCCATTAACCATAACATTTCAGTCTCTGACAAAGGGTCCAGTAAATAGATGTTTAAATTGGAAGAACTTAATGCAGAGGACTGATGTAATTCAAAAGATGAAACAAATAGACAAAAAGATGAGACTATTAGAAAATAGTTTGTTTCATATCAAACACTGCCACTCTGCTTTGTTTGATATGTAGGTTTCTGTTTTAGGAACTGACTGAAAAAGAACAGTCATTCAAGACTATTCATCTGAGTTATCTCAACCAGACTTAAAACTCTATTACCTTGTCTTTCTCCCCCATTTCTGTACTTATTTTCCCTTGAACAATTTCACATTTATAAAAATATAGATTAATTATATAGTTGATTTTTTTTAACAGCAGGTAAAGCTACCATGCTAAAATATCTGACCTAAACAAACATCTTAGTTCACATTTCTTTTTACAAATTACCTCTCAAAACTACAGTGTATGGATTTCAAGTGATTATACTATATGCTCTCTGTTCTTCTTTTAATGATGTTAGTTATAATGCTGATAAATTTGTTACTCTAACCCCCGCCTCACACCATCTAATCACTGAAATTATTTGGCTTAAGCTTACAGTGGAGTAAGTGAAACTCTTAATTTCCTTTTCAGGGGCACTTTCATGTTCCACTATATTAACATTTTTATGTAACCATGAGGAAAATAAAAAAAAAGTAAAGCAAAGATGAATTTAGGCAGCAGCAAAGAACTACCAAAACAACTGCTTCCACCTATACGATCCAATAATTTTTCTACTTCAGCTTTTCTTACTAAAAGTTTCTGGTTGCTTAAGGCAATCTGAATTGAAACTTGGGTGGACAGTAACTTGCTGCAAGAAAGGAGCACAGTTAAACATTAATTTTTTTTTATTATTATTTTTTTTTTTAATTCCAGAATAAAGGACATGTGAATCTGCAAAAAGTGCTAAACTTTGAAACATGAATTATCCACAGACTATTACATCAGTACCATGGAAATTGGGAATGACTAGAACAGTTTCACTAGATCTCATCATCTGTACAAGACTGGAAGCAGACAGAAATTAATGTCATCAAAATGTATTATGATGACCACCAGTGTTTCCATGCTGCAATACTTCCAGGTAAATATTTCTTTCTAATATGTCAGAGTTAGGCCTGTAACATTACACCATATTTTGTGCTCATTTATGGGCAACTTGGTACAAGTATTTACAATTTACATGAGAGTTTTTCTTGTCATTTTAGGTAACAGTCATAATAACATTTCTGTAATATCTAGAGACCAATATTTTAGGAATGTATTTTCCTAATAATCATAGTGTTTGTAAAAACAAGCTATTGCTTGAAATAGTTCATAATCCAAAACAAATAAGAGGAGGAAACAAACAATGGACTGAGGAGATTTGCCTAATGCCATACAGTTTGTAAGAAGAAGATGAAAAATAGTTGCTTGGACATTAAAATGTTCTTACAATTTTTTTATTTGTTGAATGGAAGAGAAGTCACTATTCACAACTTTTTTTTCTGATGGCCATGTCTTATTGTGGTTACATTTCAGATGCTGGAGATCCTGATGAACCTTGGGTTGAGGCATTGTCAGATTAAGGTTCTGGGAGCAATTAGGTAATTTGGGTTGCACATCTGTTCAGATTTGGCTGGGCTGGAATTGCTTTTATTTCTTTCGTTTACTGCAAACCATGTTGGTTTATTGCACATGATTATGTAAAAGGTGATGACTGAGGTTAATATGATGACAACTTTCTGCATAATCTAAGGTAAAAGAAAGAGGAGCAGAGGAGAGGAAAAAAAAAGAAGGCTTCGATTTCCTTTCTTTTATTCTTGCCAGGATAAAAATATTAGCCATATATTAAGAATCATTATGACAGTATCAGCAATCATCATAAAAAGGAGAAACAGATAAAAATTACCACACTAAAAAGACTATAGAGCTCAAGGAAATCAGCATACAGCTTTAGTTACTCGTGTTCAGTGTACAGGGAAAATGAATGAACTGTGGGATCAAAAGCTGTTGTAGTTAATTAATTGTAGGCATATCTAACATGTTTATTAGAGCAAGGAGTTTATTTGGCAAATTATTACTTAGTCTATTATTTAAGCCCACGCAATGCAGACATTTGAGAAATTTGATGGCATAAGGTGCCGACATAAGAATGTGTTTTATAGAGAAAATTTTAGAATCTCTATATTTTTGAATGCTATTTAACTCTGTCCTTTTCTTTTTTAACTATGAGAAGAACATGCAGCAGACACAGAAAGACTCAGAGTTCCATCTCCCAGTTTTCTCAATAAAAACAATAACAACAAAGAAAAAAGACTAATTAACTGAAATGTTTGCAAATGCTGTTGTATGCACATCATGGTTTACTGACAAAATTTAGGCAAACATTCAAGCTATATGATTTTTTGCTTATGACAACAGAACAGCAACCAAAAAAAAGCCAAAAAAACAAAACAAAACAAAACAAAACAAAACAAAACAAAACAACCCAAAAAAACCCCAGACAAACAAACAACAACAAAAAAAAACCAACCCATCCTAGTAGATACTTTCCTCTTTCAATGTGACTTTCTAAGATTGCTCAGGAAGTTAGTGCTAAGTTCCTTACATGGAGGCCTCAGTCTCCTCACCCATACTTTCCCTTTTTAGTTACACCATACTTCACCTTACATAAGTACAGAAATTATTTATATTTCTGCTAACTTACAGGAACTAAAAAGCCTCTCATTTACTTTTCAAATCCCCTGGATAATTGGCATCCCAGATGCTTGCTTCTGGTTTCCCTGAAGTGACTCCTGTGGAAGAGGTCAGCAACTCTCTTGAAGTATGTGCTTTTAAATAATTTTTTCTGACTCATAGTAATGAGTAAGACTAATTTAAGACAGATCAGGCTATATTTTTCTGCTTTACTTAGACAAACCAGATGGCTCCTTTCTTTTCCTTCTAAGAAGCTAAAAACATACGTCTGATTCCATAAAGCCTTGAACACGTGAGTTGCATGTACCCTACACCACTCAATTATATGTTTTCATATATAAGAACTACCAGATAAAATTTCAGAAAATCAAGCAACAACATGTTTCTCGATCTGTGGAAAGCATAAGTATGCATCAAAAAGTCTCCACAGACATATATGGAGAATGAATAAGTCCATTGGCTTTCCTTGCAGTAGTTTTACTCAAATCTCTGGGACAGAAGTCTCTATAATTACACTTATGGGTTATTATTAATAGAGCTGCGGCACAAAATTGTGAAAGAGCTTCCAAAATTATTAACAGTATAATTGTAATTGTATGTATTTGAATTTTAAATATGCTTATTGGTCTAAATTACGAGCTTTATTAGGGCAAGACTGGAACATTTATTTGTAGTAAATGGAGGCAGTCCCTGTCACGTTTGCGAAATAGTCCCTTGACCCAAGAAGACAGCAGCTGTTTCCACGGCTGCTGGGCACAAACTTCTCTATGTCATCAATTCTTATGCCTGTAGGAGCTGATCACTGGTTGGTGATGCTCACCCTTCAGCCCCAAAAAGCTACTGAGGCAAAGCTGTCACCAAAACTGAGAGCAATAATAACAGCTTCAGTTCTGGAAACAATCACAGATTCTTCCTTTGGACTAACATTCAAACTACATGGACAAACTTCCTGTATTAAAAGCCAAGTTTTAAAACAGTGGTAGTGATTGTGATATTTTTAACAATAAATTTTTTCTTTATTTGCCTAAAGCATTTCAAAGTCAAAAAGAAAAGGATGCATTGGGGTTCCTGTGTAAGGCAGATACATTAATATATAAAAGTGTGAATATCATGTAAATATTGATACGTAAGTGCTGGGGTTTTTCTAGTGATAGATATCTTGCATCAATTTAGGTTAAAGTAAACCAGCATAAAGCTTTTTATCGTTGATACTTGCACTTGATTGAGATAATATATCACCATACCAGAGCCTGTCAAACATGCAGAGTTTCAAAACTAATTTTTAAAAGCTGGGAAAAAGCCCCAAACCATAAATAAAAACAGAAGTGGAATAAATGTTAGCTGGGGATTTTCTTTTTCCTTTGTCTACTATCATGAGTAAGCAGCCTTTTATTTATTTGTTTTTTTTTTTTTCTCTAGAAGCCCAGACTTTTTTTGTCTCTATCACTGCTGGAAGGGAAAGGACACTGCAGAAAGAAAGAAAAAATCTCAAACCACAGAATCAAAGAATCACAGAATAGGTAAGGCTGGAAGGGACACTGAAAGGGTCATCTGGTCCAACCTCTCTGCTCAAGCAGGGTCATCCTACAGAACATGGCACAGGATTGTATCCAGACAATTCTTGAGTATATCCAGTAAGGGAGACTCCACAAGCTCTCTGGGCAATCTGTTCCTGTGCTTCGTCACTGAGTTCTTCCTCATATTCGGATGGAACTTCTTGTGCGTCAGTTTTCACCTGTTGCCTCTTGTCCTTTTGCTTGGCACCACCAAGAAGAGCCTGGCTCCACCCTTGACACCTACTTTTTAGATCTTTACAGGCACTGATGCTATTCAGCCAGTTCTCAATCTACTCGTTGTCCACTCATCTGTTTCACACTTCCTGAGTTTGCCTATGAGCATATTGTGAGACACAGACCCAAAGAAAAACAAAAAGACAAAGAGCAATGTAGTCTTATAACTAGTAAGCAACAATGTAATTTTCTTTCTGAGTTCACTGAGCTTGTACATTTCTCTCTTTACTCTGAAAGGGAATATCTACTGAGAACAACGCAGTCACTTGTGCAAGTTGCTTTAACTCCTACCAAAAGTGTATTTTATTAAAGTGTTAATCTCTTGTTACTGATGAACTAGACTACATTCCATCGTACTTAAGTATTTTAAAACCTGAAAATCGATTGCCATCATGGAAAGGCGGACAGGACGGTAAGAAGGCAGGAAAGAAAGAAAGCAGGAAGGGAGGGATCAAGTGATGCAGGTCACAATGGAAGAATAATCCTTTAGGAAAATAAATGCAAGCAACTAAAGGCCACTAAAGCTGTTTAGTTACCTACAGTGACGACATTGTCATTTTCTCCTAGTAAAAGGAAATAGTTTTTATGCTGATGGCAGTTCTAATAGGCATTTTATGGATGGACATAAAAGCACTAAGTGACATTCAACTCTTAGTGTCCTAATGTAAATCTTGGGCTAAACTCCTAACCATCACAGTATTCTCTGTATACTGAAAACAAAATCAAACCAAAAACGAAAGCCACCTCAAAACCAAAGCAACAACAAACCCACCAACTCTCTCCCAACCAAAAAAAAAAAAAAACGAAACAATACCCAACAATTTTACAGAGTTTGAGGTCAGAAATTCTTTATCAGTTTCAATGTGAAGAGTTAATGTTTCTAAGGAAAGCTTGAATAAACTCAAGACAAGGGGCCAATTAGTTATCAGATGGAGTCAAGATAGTCCATACTCAGTCCACCTTACTTTAAGTGCTTTAATGAGTTGTTTAAGAATTTAGATCTCTTCCTTTAGGTTCCCCTAAAAGAGAAAAAAATTACCCCACCCCAGAAATTACTTAATTCTCATACCCACTCTCTCACACTCCTGTCTCTATTTCCTGACTGCAGGGCAAGCCTAACTAGCTAGATTGAAAAGGAATAGATGGACTGTGTAGAAAACTTTGCCTCATCATCAAGGGATATACAACATATCTTGCACCATGATGCTGAGAGACAGCTGCATTCTTTCTTAGAAGAAAATAGAGCCCCCTGTAATAGATCCAGGAAGTCAATTAACAAATTAATAATGTTTAATTCAATCTTCCCAGCTCTCTGTCATTTACTAATATAGTTAAACTGTACTCTAGGTTCAACTTATACTCTGAGGGACAGCTCCTCAGACTGAGATAATTTACTGTTGCAGAAAAATGTTAGTAGTACTCATGAGGCTAAACAAGAAATGAAGGGAGAGCATATACCTAGAAGATATCAAGGGAATTTACCCAGAAACAAAGAATACTATCTATCTAAAGCAGAATCCTGAAAGAATTGTGCAGAAAGGTGGAATATGTGGTAGATGGAATAATAAAACACTCATGAAATGATCCTCAAAGTCACTTACCCTTACTATTTCTGATTTTAGCTTGAAGTTCTATGAGTATCAGCTAAGAACTTTTCACTGTTTAATTTTTCACCTCTGTTGGCTTTAATTAATTTTGTCCTTGTGGCAGACTCTTCAACCTGACAAATTGCAAAATACACCTTTCAAATAAGTGAACTTTTCTTGTAAGAGAACAGATTTTCCTGATATTATATATTTCATATCATGATCAAGAATAATAATATTTATTTCTTAGCAATATATTTGCATATAAGTTAATTCAGGAAAATTGAGAGGATGTGGAGAAAACTGAGAAGAAATGGAAACAAAAGATGTAGGTGTTTACTTGGTACTTATTATGATGCTAATCGCTTAATTGGCTCTGAAAATATCTGAGAGCTTATATTACTTTTGACTAATGTTGGGCTAATTCAAGAGGAATGAGGATAATATCTTTTTGCTAAGACAGAACTTGAAAACTAAGAGAATAAACACTAGCTTGCCCATGATACGGAATGTCAGTAATGCAATTAATAAGTCAGTTTTCAGAACCAAAAATGTCACAGTGATATTAGGCATCCCCTATCACAACATTCAAAATGACACAGTAAGTTACAAACGCAAGGCAATTTTACCTATCACATAGCATTTCTTGTTATCTTAAGAACCTTAATACATTCTGACAGTCTGTCATCAAGAAATCCACTTTCAAAATAGCTTTTCTGGCTTAAGCTTTCACAGCAGTGGAGTCTTATATGAGGAACACCCACTGCACTGAAATCACTATTCTTCCTTTTGGTATATTCCAGTGGTTACTGTTGTGAAAAGTGGCTACACTTTTTCACTTTGTGAGTCTGATTAAGCCATAACATACTCTTTGCGTGTTGAAAGAGCTGTTTAAAAATAATCTGCTTCATCACTCCTTTCTTTACATTATGTTCACATCGTAGAAAATCAAGATGTGTGTCACAAATGTAGCCTTCACATATTCTTCATTGTGCTTAAAAATTAATGTAATAAAGAGCTAACTAGAGTGAGTTTGGCATGCTTTTATTTGTCTATTTTCCACACTACAGTTCAAAAGCCTCCAGTTTCTGTCTTCTGCCTATGTGCGAACTACAGTTTAAGCAATCCGTCTGGATTTAACTGCAGATTAAGAGACCTAAATTTTTCTTCCTACCTGTGGGCTGAGTGTCAAAATTCCCAGGACAGTTAATTACATTCAAGACAGTAAAAGAAATCTGCACACCTACTCATCTCGCTGTAGGTGTAGACATGGAGTCAGCTAATTACAATAGACCTTGCATAGGCAAGAAGTGCCATTTCAGGTAATTTATGGTGTCTGAGTGATCTTCAGGGACTTGCAGGTATGACAGAGGACCTATAGAAAGACCTGTGTGTGGTTGATGGAAATCAGATGGGAATTTCTATATCATGTACAGCAGCAAGCCTATCCAATGTGCCCAGCTTGAGCATCATATGTGGCACCCCATTTCACCTGAACTGAGTCTTCACTGAGCCCAATGACAATAGAAATGTAGGCAAGTTAATATGTAGATAGTTGCACTTTCAAACTGAAGCTTTTGTATTCGATTTGTATTTTACACTAAATTTTAATTTTGAAATTTTGTGTTCAAGTTATATTTTATATAACTAATTATATTAAAGTTAAATGCTCCACATCTTTATTGCCTCATTTTAGCTCTTGGAGGTTTACCTGTCCTTTTCTAGTGACATCCTTTCCTTCCTCAATTTGTTTTCCTAATTTTTAATTTTTCCATAATTTTTCTTGTCCACAAATCTTCATCTTATCTCTTTTTTTTTTTTTTTTTT